>CAVNYN010280811.1:0-58470 GCA_963692815.1 Nyctanthes arbor-tristis | reverse complement strand
AGTTTCTGTACGTGCATTCATGTCTTTATTGCTTTCAAGTCCAATGTTGCTTTAAATTCATCTCTACCATGGGGGCATGCTATTCCCATTTTGAGGGAGACTATATTTCCCATGACCTTTTAGGTGGGGTTGGAAAAAATAACTATAATCGACCAAATCAAGACCAAGTAGTTTGGTTCAATTTGGTTCGGTTTTCCAAAATTCTGGGTATTAACACATAATAATCCTTTGGTTATAGTTTTTGGTTCCAAAACCAATAATCAAACTATAATTGAGCTAAACGGTTTAATTTTGAATTTATTTAGCTTAATCCTTGATTTAAATTCCAAAATTCAAAAGAACAAACTCTTCAAACAATCTCTCTTTTCCATTTCTAGTGCTTTTATCATAACTATGTAACTCAAGCCCTAGAGTAGAATGGTTGCCTTGCAAAGTGCAAATTTATCTCCATTTTACCTTTAGCATGGGACATGATTGAATTATAACTAACTAATTTTAATTGTAAAAAAAATACATTATTATGTAACTATAACCAGAACATTTTTTTTTTGGTTGAAAGCGTAACTATAATCACATTGAACTAAACTGGGGAATCAACTAGTTTATTTTTAATATTGTATAAATAACAAAGGCTGGTTCTTTCTTTGAAAGCCTATAGGTTTTTTGTTCTATTTAGTTTTCGAAAAAACATAACCAAATAAAAAATAAAAAGATTGTAAAACCGCGTCCAAGCTTTGGTTATAGAACCCTTGTTTATAATGCGACCTAGGTAATTCAATCATGTTTTGTGTTGACATATCTGACTGCACATTATGATCTTGGTCTTACTCATATACTTGATTAAGAGATTCATTTTGTACTTGATGGAGTCAATTTTAGATAGAGCCCGAGTGGGGCAGTTTTGATCACCCAACGTCCCGTTAAATACATTTAGCGGGTAATAATTGGACAATTTATATGTGAGATAACCTATATGTAATATCTCACATATGGGATAATTCACATGTGAAAAATTTTAGAGAAACAACACTAGCTCCTTAAAACGGAGCACTCGTATTTTTCTTAGAAAAACTGATAGTTTTATATATATCTATATATATATATATATGACGGTTTGTAATTGATACTCGAGCTCTTTTATAGAACCTTATTTGATTTCATAAAAAAATAAGACCACGACGACTTTCTATATATTGAAGGAGAGGCCAGAGCAGTTGGAAGATTAACAGTTAAAAAAGAATTCGATTTGGCGATCTATAAAAATTTGAAAATAAGTGAAGATAGATGGTCCGACTTCTTGATATGCTGGTCGTGGGTTTCACCGTATCCGATTGCGAGAGAAGCCAATGAGAGAACGCCAAGTGTGAATAATAGCGTTGACTTCACGTGCAAGCCATCTAATAATTGAAACGGGCCCGGGATTAGCTGTTAAGCCGAGCCGGCTGGAAAGGTGCTGTCAGCGAAGCCGACAATCCACGTCGCCTTAGCAGGAATAGCGCGGGTAATGAACAGAGGCATTTATTATTGGATTTTGACATTCATTTGTGATTGGACCACTTTTATTTACTGGCCTGTGGGCTGACTATTTCTTTAGCCCAATTGAACCTAACCCTGAAATTTCACAATTACCATATGCCATTTTGGGAAATTACCTAAAATTACTAGGTGGTATATTTCCTGATAATATGGTACTAGACGTATTCCTGTTCTCCCACTATAGACACACGTGGTGAAAAATTATAGAACAACCCACATGTGGGTTGTCACATGGTGGGAGATCATTCTTAGTACTAGACGTATAAACAAAATCAATTCTATTTTAGCGTAAGCTAAAATACGGTTGACGTGAACGCGGAGCTTACGTTGAACAATTAATATATCCGGCAATTACAAATTTTTTATTAGTTTGTTTTACAAGTGAGGGCAGCTGTTGGCGTCAAAGTACTAACAACTGGCACTAAATAATCTCCAGATGTAAGATTTCATTTATGTTAATTTACAATTAGTTAGGAGTACTAAACTCCGTACTTCTAGAGTACCAAAGATGTATTCAAAGGATTACATGGATAGACCACCGAACTTGCATATTTTTTGTGAAAATGTGGTAACATATATTATTATACTACGAATTATTAGTGCCCTACTGTCAAATCTCAATTGTGCTAATATAAAAGGAAATATTTGCATCAATAAGCCTTTATTTATTTGGAAATTTTGTTATTAATTAAATTTTTGGTACGTGCAGATCATATCGTTGGTACCTTCCTTCAATTATAGTCTAATTATTCACGTCAGTTTATTTATCTTTTGATGTGCATATGCAACCTCTTTTTCTGGTTCAAGTGGACTACATATATTACCATATATATCTCTACATTATTATACATGTGTGAATCAAATTGTGTAACAATGGAGTTAAAGAAAAAATAAATTATATTCAATAATTCAAAGACGAGGTAGGAGGAATTGGAGCATGTTTGGCCAAGATTTTCTTTATTTTCAATTTCACTTTTGATGGGTAAAAGGTTTGTTTCTATTCAAATTGTTGCTTAATTATTTACTTATAAGTAAAACTTACTAGCATACTGCTTTTGTAGTGGAATTCGACTATAAGACTGAAATGAATCAATAGTATGTTTGAACATAGAATATTTTGGGATGCATAAGCAGACTAATAGACAACCATTTGTGCTTTTTTGTAACTATAAAAAAGAAAATCTCTGTCACGGTTGGTGATTTAGGTTAAGCAGCCTTCTCTAATGGATACTAAGGAGTGGCATTAAAGAAGAAAAATATGCTATGGGAACCCATTCACTTAGCTGTAGTAATGGGATGCATGTGAAAAACCTCAGAAACCAGACGCTTTTACTGTGAGAGAGAGAGAGAGAGAGAGAGAGAGAGAGAGTAAAGAATGAATAATCTTAAAACTGGAGAAATAATGGAAGGAGATGTGAAAGACAAAATCCTAGAAGCAAGTTGCAAGTGCTAATCTTCTCTTCACTCTTTTGCTTGTCTGCCAATATCCCTTTTAATTTCCCAAAAAACCCTCCTTCCTTCACATATATATTTATACTATGTTTCATCCTAAGAAAGAAAAATACATCTGGAGATATTCAAGATTTTCTGTTTTATCATGTTATAATTATTATTCAAGCCAGCTTATGAAATGTTTCTAATCTCCTGTCCATTTCCCATCTATAATTTCCTCCAGTAATTGCCACATTTAGACATGCAACTGTACATATATTTTGTCAAACTCTACTCGCCTTCGCATGTGTCGTTTTTAACCAGATATGCTACCTGCACGGGCTGTCGAATACGCGATACCCCGTCAAAGATTTCCCATCGCATTAATGTGCTATAGCAGCTAACTAGATATACCTTTTTGTGAGCTTTTCACCATCTATAAAAGTACAGATGATCATGGTGAAAAGTGGAACAAGAAAGTAAAAAGTAAAAAGGTTAAAACACTTGATCACAAAATGATTAGGATTAAAAGTTAAAATGATATGATTAACAGAAATCTTTTTAGTAAAGTAAGTATCTGATCAAGAAATGCTTAATCTGCAGTTTTGTGATGACTTTACAGAGCGCATGAAGTATAGAGCAGCCAAAAGGAAGTCAGAACCTTTTTTTTTTTTTTTTTTTTTTCTTTTTCACACTTAAGAAGAAATAAAATATTATAACTAATATTCAATTAATTCTTTGAAAACCAACTTATAATAAAAAAATAATTAACAATCTTGAAATTGATATCTCTGAAATCTCATGCTCTTCAATTCTTTGGTATATATATGCAGAAAACAAACACTTTGTAACTTACAGCCCCACCAAACTGACCAAAAACCTTATCTTTTCAACACCATTTGCATCTTCTGTCAACTGTCAAAACATAAAAACAGAATATTGTATTTCCTTATTCATTTATTCATCCATTTTCCTATTTTTTTTATTTAACTTTTATATATTTTTATAAGATCAATTGTACTTTCCCCAGTCTGTGCTGTATGCATTCAAGTTTGTGTATATAATTATAAACCCTCTTTCTCATTTTTCTTCCTACAAAACCAGATCTTCCAACCCAAAAATTTTCAAGAAATTTGGCCCTCCATTGAAGAAGCTCTTCAAGGTATGTATGTATAATACAGCCAAAAGTTCTTCTCATCCGTTACTATCTGTAGTAATAAATGTTACTGTTTTTCATTTGTAACACTTTGTTTTGGCCTTTTTATCTTGATTTTAATCTCTCTTTCAGTTACATGAAATTTTACTTGTGGACAAAGCTTAGCAGCTAAAACTGACGTTTGCAATTGCCCTCTTTTTTTGAAGGTTTCAATTTCTCATTAAACGGTGGTTATAGCTGGTACTGGCCATTGTCCTTCATTTTCCAAGGTTTTAATTAAGTACTCAAGTTTTGAATTCTATACCACCAGTTCTTGATTCTGATCATTTTTCAATCGTTTAGTATTGGAAGTACAGAATTCATGGTTTTTCTGGTTTATTTTTCAGGTTTGAGGAAGCTGTGAATCAAGATGATGGATAGTTTTGAATGGGATGATTTTACAAATGCATCATCTTCATGGAGGAATCAGCAACAGGGAATTCAAGAAAGCTTGATAATTTCCGAGTCGAATGGCTGTCCCTATGGGGATGATGAGAAGAATATGAGCATTTCAGAATATATTTTCAATGGTGCTCCAACTCAACAGCTCCAGAAGAGTGAGCCATCTAACTCCATCCTTTCACCATCTGATGCTTTAAGGACTACGGTCCAACCGTTGGGTCCTTCAAGCTGTAATATGTCGAATGTGGGTCCAAAATCGACAAGTTGTGGAGTTGCTATTAATAACCAAGCAACTTCTTCTTCACAAGTCAGTATAAGGCCTAATTACGCGTTGATGAATCCGCAAAATTGCCTGAATACAGTGGAATTCGGCCTGGAAAATCGACAAGTTTTTGGTAGTAGTCTTCAAGAAATCAAGGCTGGAATTTCGAATCCGGGTTCTGATCTGGAATCCATAGATTGCTTGTTATCAGCTACCAACAGCCAAACAGACACATCAGTTGAAGATGATGGGATTTCCTTGTTCTTCTCTGATTGCAACAAAACCTTCTGGAATTCCAACTCTGCCATCAAATCCTCCTCTGCATCCAATGTTAAATTACATTCCTCAGATAAAACAGGATCCCAAACTTCAACTGATGATGTATATGTCAATAATCCCAGCAAGAGAAGCAGATCATCATTAGAGATCAGTCAACTGATCATTAAACCAAATGCCGGGCAGTATCATCAAAATCTTGATTTTCTTCAATTACCATCAAATTATTCGACAAATCCTCAAAAATCCAAGAAGCCCAGATCAGAAATTAACCATTCAACCTCATCAAACATAAACTTCCAGCAGCCTACTTCATCTGCATCCTCCATGGACGAGCCAGACTCTGAAGCTATTGCGCAAATGAAGGAAATGATCTACCGGGCAGCAGCATTCAGGCCGGTGAATCTTGCAGCCGAGGTAGTCGAGAAACCCAAGAGGAAGAATGTAAGAATGTCAACTGATCCACAAACTGTTGCTGCAAGACAAAGAAGGGAGAGGATAAGTGAAAGAATTAGGGTTTTACAGAGATTGGTCCCAGGAGGAAGCAAAATGGACACAGCATCAATGCTTGATGAGGCTGCAAATTATCTCAAATTTCTCAGATCACAGGTTAAAGCACTTGAAGCATTAGGCCAGAAGGTTGAAACTCCTGTCAATTTCTCTACAGTTACAAATCCTGCTAATTTCTACACATTCAACCCTCCATTACTTGCCATGCAGAATCAGTTCTCTCTGCAAAACCCTAGCCCAATCCACCAATCCAAAGGCTGATGAGGTTTTTTTTTTTTTTTTGTAATCTATATATTAATGTTAATTTAATTTTCATGATCAAGATATCATGGTCTGATCTTAATTAACCACATAATTTCTCCCAAAATCTAATCTTTGTAATCATAGTATAATCATTATTATTAATTAACTCATCATGATCATGATCATCTACTCTTTAATTATTGCTTCAAACTTCATATCATAATCATGATGAAGACATGATGAAGCCATGATTAACTGCTTCACTTTTGTTACCTTTAATTATTACTGTCATCATTACACCCACAATATGCAAGAACACAAGGGTACTACTCTCCATCATCAGCTTCCGTTTTTTCTTTTTTTCTTAATTATGATTAATAATTAGAGCCTTAATTCTCCCATGTTTTTAATTGATTAAAGGGGCAAATTAAAAATTAATAGTGAGTAACTATATATGTATATGTAAAAGATGTCAATTTTCAGAAAAGAGTATAATTACTTGGTGTAGCTTGGTTCTTTTTGTCCGGCATGAGGAACCAAATTCGTCGTTTATTGCCACTGGCTCGCGTAAAACTAGACATTATTAAGCAATACATATATACTACAAACAAGATGATTAAGAATATTTCAAGATACGAAGACTAATATTGGTGCAAACGTGAAGACCACGAATCTGACAACTGATACCCACTAATATGAGACAATTATTTATTTTTTACCAATCTACTTTAGATCATTCTTGTTCTCATTAGTAGTCATTATAAATATATCTGTTAATTAATTAATGTAATTATAACCACAATAATTAGATGTTAATTAAGATGTAATTATAATATAATAATAATTGAAAAATGAGTTAAGCAAAGCAAGAAACATTCTCTTAAGAATAGTGCAAAATAGTCAGTGGCCCTGTCTCCCTGATTGAATCCGGGCGTGGTCCTTGAACTTCACCCCGTAGACCATATTGCCCAGCACATGTTTTATTCTTCTTTTTTGGCAGTTGCTAACCCCTAGGCCACCTCTTCGTACGTGCACACCTATTAATATTTATATTCATTCTATGTACCACCCATATACATGCATCACGATGTACATTACCCGTCCAGTGACATTAAATGATATAAGTAAGTCAAATAATATGATGATTATATTTTATTTACCATAAAAGAAAAGAAAGATCTCTACTCTTATCATCTAGATAGCACGCTCTTTATACTGTATTCACATGCTCCCTCCCTTATGTGGACCAACTTGTAGAGCGTCTGATTGCATATATTTGAATAGTTTGAGTCCATAATGTGTGTGTATATATATATATATATATGCTGTTGGGTAATTCGACGTGACAGACGCAGCTAGAAATTGTTTTTTTTTTTTTCCATTTTTGACTTTTATCTAGCGTCTATTTTATTTTATTTTGTTTGTTTTTGTTTTGGGCCTTTATTGGGGAGTCCCCAGCCTTGTAGCCCAATAAGACAAATCTTTGAAAACTTTATGTCAATCGATGAGAGAAGGGTAGGATTGACGTTTAATTTACTCATGAGTCATGCTAACTATTTAGACATATAGGTAAACAAAAACTATGATAAAGGAGGTTTAAATTATCTTATTAACATTACCCAATTTAAAGGGGATTTAAAGACATTTTAAGAGTAACAAGGTAATTTAAACCCTTTTTTGTTATGGTTTTTGTTCACATGTATATTCAAATTATTTCATTTATTACTCCCTCTCTTCCAATTTTTATATGGTTTTGTTTGCTTTTTTTTCACAAAAATTAAGAATGTTCTTGAAAAAGTAAATTATGTAAATTGCCTTTTTTATGAATGATGCTATTTATCTAGATTAGATATCAGTCTCCAGTCTAGTTGGTATCACTACATTAGAGGATGCGTTGATATGCATAAATACATGGGGTCCTCATTTATTTAATGGCCAATAAAAATATGACAACTAGACTAAAGAACTGGTTTCCAATTTTGTTAAATAGCATCATTCTTTTTTATTTGCCCTTATTTAATGGCTAATTTTTAAATTAATAGTTACAGCTATATATAACATTAAAAAAGAGTATGTTTGTAAAGAGTAGTATAAAATAATGTTTTCAATATCGCAATCTTATTATTATTATATATATTAATATAGGATAGTGGTCATATGCAAGTTTTCACACCAAAATCATTATCCTACTTTTATATACAAATTTTATTTTATTTTATTTTATTTTATTTTATTTTATAATAATATTAATAATAACCCTTATCCATTAGTTACATTTTACTATTATTTTATTTTATAATAATATACAAAAATTTATGTATTTTTTTATTTTATATATAATATGTTATTTGTTATCTATTAGTGATTGCTATATCTATTCTATTAGCTTTTATGTTATCTTCAAAGATTTAATATTTCTTCAAAATTCTAACAATTGACCGACAAATTTCAAGTCTTACTTACTGGGACTTCCTTATCATCTCGATAAAGTGTCTACTCGTAATATTGAAGGTATAACAATAAAATAAAATTAAATCAGTTTCAAAATTTTTACTTTAATTTAATACGATAAACCACACGTCGCAAAACCTATGACTATATGTTTAGTACATAACTTAATTTATTATTTATTTTTCATGGAATCTATATATTGGTAAAAATCAATAGTAATAATATTTGATGATAATTATTTAGAACAAAAATAAAAAAATTCTTTTAATTCTTTTTAGAACAGAACGGGGTTAAAAATTAATATTATGGGTAAATCGTATAGAATTTATTATTTATTGAAATATTGCTTTCTTTGGGCCTTTTGTAATAGAAGGGTGTGTACTTTAGACTTTTTAGAATAGATTTAGTGAATAGTAATTTTTTTGGAGAATATATGTCATTGTATGAGAAAATGCAATAATTAATTTTTCAAAAATATGTTGTGGAGAATGAACATAGAAAAGAATTCATTCTGATAAGTGAATATCATTCACAACTTAAATGTGTTCTTAGATTTCTTGTATTGATGCTTATTGAATATGGATATGAGTGCATGGTAATTCTAGAGTTATATAAATTGCATACGCTCTTTTTTCTATGATTTCTTAGTTTTCATAATGAACAAGAAATTAATTTTGTATTTAAAAAAATTCCTCGTTCTCATTTTCATTGTTTAATAATATTGTTCTACGAATGACAATTTTATTAGTTTTGTGTCAAGTGAAAATATTGTAAGTTTCAATTTGATTCTATTTGTGTATATTAGTAACATATGTATATGAGAGAGTAGTACGCAATAAAATTGTGATTATTTAGTCTTTCAAATTACCACACATTTTTTTATTAATTATTCTATTCCTTGCAACGTACATGTATAAAACTATTAAGACTATAATTGGAACAAATTAAAAAAAGAAAAAAGAAAAATTGACTATATAAATTGGGTGTAGGGAGTATTTGTTGGTGCAAATGTTGTCAAAGACGGGAAGAAAGTTGATGAAGAACAACCACCACGACCAAAACAAAACCCGCTTGAAAACTTCAAATAATCTGTTGGAACTGGCAAGTGAATTTATAAATGATTTTGTTTATAAATTGTCACTTGATATCATTTCATTGATTTCATTTTTTTTCAAAAAGTTAAAAAGTAAAAGTCAAACAGCAGTTTTTTACTTTTTTATTAAAAAAAAAACTAATAAAATGATGTCGTGTAACAATTTATAAATAATCTAGTTGCCAAACACACTGAAAAACTTCAAAGAAGAACCAAAATGCTGTTTTTAAAACTAGAAAGTTTCTAGTACTTTAAGAATATTGAACTCGATACTCAAATTAAATGAGGAAAATAACAAATAGATATACTTGGGGCCTAGTTTATTATTACCCTCTATATACACACTTATTTTATTTCCAAATTACTTTCGATTTTCCCCTAAGTAAACTTTATTAACTGGTTCTTAATTATATAATGTTCAGTATAAGTAAAAGTGCAAAACGTCTCAAGAACGCGACTAGCATGGTTTATATACCTCCCAAAACTAACGTAGAATACTTTGAACATAGCGGGAATTAAAACAAATCATGAACCGATCAAATGATTAATCTTTTGTTTTCTACATTTTCAAATTACAAAATGTAACTATAATTTAGCTACTTACTAAAGAAACTCCAAATGCCCTCATGACTAAAAGTTCCTTTCACGTAATCGTTGTGTGCTCATGTGTTAAAATTATATGCATGCGGCTCACCTCATGGAGCCCGAACAACGTAAACGGAAACAAATTTTTGTATTTCCTAAAATATCATGAACCGTCCATTGCGGGTTCGCTTGCATATTATATATTAAAATCGTCTTTAATCATATGAATAGTTGTTGACAAAAATTGTAACTGAATTGCGTGTATACGAAATCTAAAAGCGTCGGGTCTTCACAAGAAAAAGATTTTTGACTTTTCAATACAAAACAGCTTTGATATTGTGATGTGTATTCATATAAAATTATGAATAAGTAGTTAATTTCAACTGGACATAATGCTTTTAGTTCAATGTATACTTGCAACTTGCTTTTCTTTCTTACATACACACACACACACATAGGGTACTTCAATATTTTTGTTTTTTCGTATAATAATAATGTACTTTCTTAAAGTAATATACGTCATTTTTCCTTTTTCTTCGTTTAAGTAAATAATTTCAAGAACATAAGTCGTATATTTAGAAAAGTAAATAGTAAGTAAACGAATGCTATTGTAAAGAAAAACCATGTACATATGAATATTTTAGCTTAAAAAATACACAATGATGAGGTCGTCGCACACGTACGCTTCCAGTTGTTGTTGTTGGAATTTTTATTATTCTGTAAAGGTACGAAAGGATTACGTCATGACATACGGGGACCAGCTTGAAAATAAAGTTGGTTTGAATTGAAAACTTTGAAGTTTGAGGTGTGAGCATTGGGCTTCCTTAGTTGGAGTATATGGGCCCGTTTAAGATAGTCTAGTAAGCCCGGTGGTTTCGCTTGCGTTTGATTTTCATACTTTGTTTTTTAATTAAGTGGAAATTAGCCCATACCCTCCAGTTGACGATTGACCCAATTAATTAGATGAATACTACACTTATATTTTAATTGGGAAAATACGGTTTCACAACGTGTCTAATTGGTTTCTTACCTTTTTAATAATAATTTATTTATTAAAATCATTTTTTATAGTTATTAATTAAAATATATATAATATCTCTCTTAGTAACTGCATTTGTCATTCAATCTCTAATTTGAAGGAATTTCAATTTTGGTTCAATAAGGCTTCTTCCTCCTCTTCCTGTGTGAATGTCCGGCGTCTCCTCAAAATAAAATCGTCGCCGTTTTATTGTAGTTGGTGTTGAAGACTTTGAGCAACTTTAACTGAATTCGTCTTGCTTCTCATTCTCATAGACGATTGTCTACAAAAAGCCCTCTCTTTTTTTTGTATCTCATTCAGTGTTGCCGACTTTGTTCGTTGTTGGTAGTTTTCAGTAACGATTGAGAGGATATAACTCTATTAGTTTCGTCAGTGTTGAAAGGTTTCAGTAATTTTATAACAGCGATACGAATGTATTTGACTACATGAGTTTAAGTAATTTTATAACATAAATATAAAACTACGTTGTAATATATACTACATAATGTATTTTGTAATGTATTACACTGAGTAATATATTTATATAATTTATTACATCGAGTGTTCATATATTATCAAATTATATAAATCGGAGATATATAATATGATAATATATTAGTTAGGAGTGTTATATATTTGTGTAATTTATTACGTCGAGTGTTATAAATTTATGTAATTTATTACATTGAGTGTTAATATATTACAAATGAGAGATGAGAGAGGTGGATGTAATTGGCGACAATTAGAGATTAAAGAGAATGAGGGAATTTTAATTAGGTAGGAGTCTTATTTTTAATATGCATGTGCATTAATTATTATTATTATTATTTTTGAATTTTGTTTAATGTTTTCCCCCCTTTTTTTTAAAAAAATTTTCCAAAATATCATTAATGTAAGTATTTTTACAATTTGTTTTAAAAAACTACTACAAAGACCAAAATAGTTACAATTGAGAGTATTTATCCAATTTGTTACAAATGTTAAAACTTACATGTAAAATTTCCTTTAATTAATAACATTATTATGAGTAATTTTAAGGAGACATATTTATTCAACATGAATAATTGACATTAGCTAGTTAGTAAATAGAGATTGATTTTTTATATACAAGTGGTGAATTTGAAAACTCACAATCATCCAATACATGAGTGACAACTAAACATATCTCTTTTTCATGTCAGATAAACATGTCTCTTTAGAATTATTGCATTATTATTACCATATCAAAAAGGACATTATTATTACTTTCTTTCCTTTCCTTTTACTTTTTAATTGGAAGGGATTCTATATACCCTTTTTTTTTTAATTATACAAGGGGTATAAGCAATGGGAGAAAAATTCAGGGATGGACATGTGTAATTAGAACCCTGGAGCTTTGACAGATCGGAAGCTTCCTAATGTAATACTAAAATGATTATATGGTTTCATTTTTCCTTTTTCTAACTACACATAGAAAAGTTTTTGAATCGCCTCCTAATAATAAATGAAGTAGACAAACTTTATCTATCTTGTTCGGTCCCTTGAAGGGATGAATCTACATGAATTCACCTATACCAATAACAAGAGGAAAAAAAAACTTGATTTGAATGATCTTGCATTAAGAATTAAATTGGCTAAAAGTATGGTCATAATAATTATGGAGAACCATTGTTCAAATAGTAATTTTAGGTACTATTGCATGTATAGTAAGTTTAGCGGATCTAGAACCATCAATTATTGGTGAACTAGTATATCCGTTTGCAACCCTTTTGGAAATATTATCAAAATAGTATTTCTTTTCCGTATTTCAAATACTTCATATAATGCCCAATAAATTATTAGGGGTTCTTTTAATGGTTTTGGTACCTGTGAGATTATTAACAGTACCCTTTGTAGAGAATGTTGATAAATTCCAAAATCCATTTTGTGGTCAAGTAGATCTCACAAAGTTAGTTACCAACAAGTTAAAATCACTCATGTTCTGGGGGGAAAAAATTGAGAAGAAGAAGAAGAAAGAAAGAAAGACAAGAAAAAAGTTTTTTTTTCTTTTTTAAATTTTTATTCAAGGGAAAAAGAAAAGTTATGAACATAAAGGGCCATAAATAGTCGAAGCAGGCCCGTTTCACCCTCCCTCGTTGGCCCATTTCAAAATTTTGCCTGGGTAATCGCGAGAGAAGTGTCACATGTTATGTATATGGATACACGCCATACGTATTTTATGAAATACAGGTGACGTGCGTCTGTACATGTCACACAGGGTGGTAAGTTTTGTTACAAAATATACGGGAGGTTTTTAAAAATTTTCATGCTCTATGAAGTCAATTTCCAAAACTTTCTGAAGGTTTTGTAACAAAGCTTTACATCTTGTGTGGCATATATCTATACATTCATATGGGATGAGAAGTTTTGTTATAAAACTTATTGGAGGTTTTTAAAAATTTTCCTACCCTATAGCGTCGCTTTTTAAAACTTCCTAAATGTTTTGTAACAAAACTTCACATCCTGTGTGGCGTGTATGAATGCACACTATATGTATTTTAAATTTACGTGGCATGTATCCATACATCTACACAGTATGGGAAGTTTTGTTACAAAACTTACGGGAGGTTTTTGAAAATTTTCCTACCCGATAGAGTCACAATTTAAAACCTTCTGAAGGTTTTGTAACAAAATTTCATATCTTGTATGACATGTATGGATGTACGTTATGTGTATTTTAAATACACATGGCATTTATAAAATACATGTAGCGTGTATCCATACAGGCCACACTGCATAAAAAGTTTTGTTACAAAACGTGCAGGAGATTTTTAAAAATTTTCCTACCCCATAGAGTTTTTTTCCAAAACATACTTAGTATAATAGGAAGAATTCATTTCCAAAACATATCGAATGTTTTATAATAAAACCTCCCATCTTATGTAGCGTGCATGAATACACACAGTGTATATTTAAAATACACATGACATGCATCAATACATACCACACAATGTTAGAAGTTCTGCTACAAAATCTCCACAAGGTTTTTGAAAATTTTCCATAACAATAATCTTTTCTTATTCAAAAAGATATTTTGTTTCCTTTCAAAAAAAAAAAGATATTTTGTTTTTGTAACGTATTATGTTACGCTTGTATCGATGTATATTACGTAAAATATATTCAATTAATTTTGAGTTATTCTATGCCCCTTTCTCATGTGACTTAGCCAGTCACTTACAATTAAGTAACTATTTATCAGAAAATAAAATATATCACTTACATGATACACCCCACCAAGTATTTCAATTGTTTCTATTGAATTGAAAGTCTCACCAAGTGACTGGTAAGTAAATGAATAAGATAGAATAGTATACTCAGTGATTTTCTATGTTTTTCAATATATCGTTGCCACACATAATACATGTTGTTACACACATAACAAGTCCTGTTATTATTTGTTATTTAATACTTTGTTACTTTTTTCATCAACACCACTGCCACAAATAATATAAACTGTTATACACATAATAGATCTTATTACGCACATAACTAACTTTATTATAAATATCTTTATCAAAAAACAAAAAAAAAACATTATTATACATATAATAAACATTGTTATTATTTGCAAAAAAAAAAAATTGTTATTATTCTCTATTATTCAATTATTTTGTTACGTTTATTTACAGTCACCACCATCGTCATGCCACCTTAAAACATAATATTAATTTTTTGAAATTAACATAATATTAACCGTTACACACATAACATACCTTATTATATAATGTAACATAATCTATTATATGGCTTTCAAACATATATATATATATATAATCTGCTATACACGCGACCGCAAACCCCGCCAATTGTCTCGTTTAAGGTTAATTTTCATTAAACTAATGTAATAGTGATAAAACTGGAGGATGCATCATCTGTGTGTGTGTGTTTTTTAATAAATAAATATCATAACATTCTGGTCTTAGTTGATTTTGTTTTTCCCCTTAAAAAGAACACATCAGAAAGACATTATGTTATAGCTGTCTCTTGATATCAACGTGATGAAGTTGAACACGGAAAAAAAAAGCGGCCCAATGATGTGTAAAAAGCTGTAATTTTTAAAATTGACATTAAAGACGACAAAGATTCAGCAGCTTCACCTAATTTTTTTTTTTTATTTTATATTCTTTGGATTATTCATTTGACCACATCCCACCATTTGTTAACAACTCAACAGCAACAATGTCTTTCATTAATAAACACCAAAGAGAAGAAATCAAAGAGAGAAAATCAAAGAAGAAGGAGAATGAACAAACCTTAGTTGTTATACAAAAAGAATTCAATATGCAAAGAAAGAATACATGTCCTCTTATATACAAGGACTAACTTACACTAACTAATAACATGAAATACCAAACTAGCAAACATGATATAAAACTATACTATAAAAATATACTCTAACATCCCCCCCCCCCCGCAAACTCACGGTGCTACAGCCAAAAGCAATGAGAGTTTGTCACGTAGAAAACGAAAGCGAGAAATCGAATAGGACTTAGTAAAAAGATCCGCAAGCTGCCAAGAATAGGAGAGTAAGATAATGGTGCTTCACTAAAGATGATGGCATACCAGATGACAGTCAATGTCAATGTGTTTCGTGCGCTCATGAAACACAGAATTATGAGATATCTGGATGGTACTCTTATTATCACGGTACATAGGTGTGGGAGAAGAAAGAAAAGCTCCCATGTCAGAAAGAAGCCAGTGTAACCAGACAATCTCAGCAGTAGTAGATGCCATAGCATGATACTCGGCCTCAGTGGAAGATCGAGAAACCACTGTCTGTTTCGTACTCTGCCAAGAGATAAGGGAATCACCCAAGAAGACACAAAACCCTGTAGTGGACTTACGATCAACGGGATTGCTAGCCCAGTCTGCATCAAAATAAGCACGAAGTTCTAAGGAAGATGTGGATGGACATAGAAGACTCTGAAAACATGAACCACGAAGATAGCGCAAGATGCGAACCACAGCTGCCCAATGAACAGTGGTCGAAGCATAAACAAATTGTCTAACAACATGCACAGCATAAGCAATATCAGTGCGGGGGATGGTAAGATATACAAGAGAACCCACAAGAGTACGATACAAAGTAGGATCAACCAAAGGAACACCATCAATGGAGGAATACCGAACATTCATCTCAATAGGGATGTCAACTGTCCTAGAATCAGTAAGGTGAGCATGCTCAATGAGGTCTGTAGTGTATTTAAACTGAGATAACATATACCCTCTAGAAGAAGAAGCAACCTGAATACCCAAGAAATAAGATAAAGGTCCCAGATCCTTCATTTCAAAGTGATAAGATAATTCCAACTTTAACTCAATAATTCCAACAACATCATCACTAGTAATAATCATGTCATCAACATATAATAAAAGAATAATTTGACCAGCAGATATACACTGAAAAAACAAAGCTGCATCATGATGACTAGATGTAAAACCAAGGGAAGCAACAACAATAGAAAACCATTCAAACCAAGCACGAGGTGCCTGTTTAAGGCCATAAAGAGCTTTTTAAAGTTTACAAACATATCCAGGAGGATGAGACACATTAGGAGGAGGAGTCATATAAACTTCTTCTTGAAGAGTACCATTCAGAAAGGCATTCTTAACATCCATTTGACACAAACTCCATTGACGAACAGAGGCAACAACAATAAGAGTGAACAGTGGTCATCTTTGCAACAGGGGCAAAGGTCTCCTCATAATCAAGACATACTGTTGCGTAAAACCCCTAGCAACCAATCGAGCCTTATACCATTCAACAGAACTATCAGACTTGGTTTTAATCTTATAGATCCAACGAGAACCAACAACATTTTTACCTGAAGGCAAAGGCACCAAATCCCAAGTGTTTGTCTTGTGGAGAGCAGATAATTCATCATTCATAACATGTTGCCAAAGAGGGTTTAAAGTGGCTTCTTTATATGAATAAGGTTAAAAAGGTGATGAATAGATGATAAGAAACAACAAAAAGACTCTGAATAGCAAGAATAGTCAAAATCAGGGAGTTGAGTGGACTTACGTATGCGTTAAGGATATCGAGGAGACGGTGGAGAATGAAGAGAGGATGGTGATGGATCATCAGTCTCAGATGTTACTTGAGAGGCCACAAGAGGAGGAAGGACATCAGGAGATGACGCATGTGTACATATAGTGGATGAAGATTCAACAGTGACGGGTGTAGGGGAAGAAGAACTATCACTAGAGAAAGGGTCATGATGAACAAGATCAGATTTGGTTAGTATAGAAGTGCTATCAGTAATAGAGAAGAAAGGAATATGCTCAAGAAACACAACATGTCGAGAAACATCTAACTTTTGACTGACAGGATCAAAACAACGGTAACATTTCCTACCCTCTCCATATCTTAAGAAAACACATATAGCGGAACGTGATGTCAATTTACTACGCTCAACTGTTTGAAGAAGAACAAAACAAGTACACCCAAAGACTTTCAAGACTGCATAGTCAGGAAGAGAGCTAAATAAAGTGTCAAACGGTGACCGATCAGAAGTATGAGAGGTTAGTAGTCTGTTAAAAAATAGACAGCTGTAAGAACAGCTTCTCCCCAAAATTCATTAGGGACTTTAGTAGATAAAAGAAAAGAGCGGGTTGTTTCAATTATGTGTCTATGTTTGCATTCAGCAACACCATTCTGTTGCAGAATGTCTGTGCAAGAAGATTGGTGAATAGTGTCATCGTAAGAAAGTAGCTCAGAAAATTCAGTAGATGTGTATTCCCCACCCAAATCACATCTAAGACACTTAATTATAGTATTACGTTGGGTTTTAATAAGTGCTCTAAAAGAACGATAAATAGACAAAAAATCAAAATGCCTCTTCATAAGATAAACCCAACAATAACGAGTACAATCATCAATAAATGAAACATAATATATGGACCCTCCTTTAGTGGAAATAGGAGCAGGGCCCCACACATCTGAATGAACAAGATCAAAGGGTGCAACAGAATGAGAAGCACTATACGTAAAAGGCAAAGCAGAAAATTTAGCAAGTTTACAACCACTACAATCAGAAATGTCATGTGTTTGCATATCTCCTAAATGACCTTTGGAAAGTAAAAATTTCAAATGACTAGCACACACATGTCAAAGTGGAGAATGCCAAAAATAAAAACTAGAAGAAGAATTTAAACGAAAAGAAGATAACTCAACATCAGAGGCAGCAACATGCGCCGATCTCAGATTATCCAAGACATAAAGTCCTCCTCTTTACCTATGACCTATCCCAATCAGCTTCTGAGACTGTAGATCCTGCACATAACAAGCAGTTGCAGAAAAATGAGCCAGGTATCTAGAATTACACAATTGACCAACAGAGACCAGATTTGGAGTGAGATTAGAAACGCATAAAACATCTGACAGAGATAAATTTGATATTTGTACAGACCCAATACCTGTTAAAGGCAGTGGGGTGCCATCAGCAGTTATAATGGATTTAGAATTATGGTGAGGAGACATAGAAGTAAACAATTTAGAATTAGAGGACATATGTCGAGAAGCACCTGAGTCAAATATCTATGGGGAAATATTACCTGGTAAATTTTGAGAGGACACACCTATTTGAGTGGAAGCAGACATAACACGTGGTTTAGTGGCTAAGAACTTTTGAAATTGCTTATTAAGATCAGCCATCTTGAGATCAGATGAATGAGGTGCACCAAGTATGGATGAACTGACAGGTAAAGCAGCTGATGTATTCATATTCGGACCATAAGACATATGACGTAGCTACTGATAATTCTGTTGAGAGGCTTGCTTTTTCAACAACAACTTAAGACACTACACCTTCCAATGTCCCTTTTCTTTGCAAAAACTGCACACATCCTTTGAAACCTTTGCATGTCCTTGACTCTGATTTTGTACGTGTGGTACAGCCAAGACAGAAGTACTAGAGTTTAGAATAATAGCCTCTCCACTAAGTGATTTCAACCGAGTTTCTTCAGCTACAAGTTCACTCACATCTGAATCAACAGAAGAGAGGGGGTTACGATACAAAATAGAACCCCTAATTCTCGCAAAATCACTACGAAATGCCATAAAAAACTGCACTAAGCGTTGCTCCTCTCGAAAAGTAATATATTCATCAAAAGCTCCCAGTCCAGCAGATTCTGTTAGAGCTAACTCATCCCAAATAGTAGTCATTGCATTATAAAACTTTAAAATACTCATATTCTTCTATTGCAATGCTCGAATGTCAATCTCTAACTGATACCGTTTTGCAAAATGAGACTTAGTATACAACTTTTCCAAATAATCCCAAACCTCTTTTGCAATATCATATTTTGCCTGTGTACCAATATTATGCTCAACTGAATTGTTTATCCAAGTAAGAATTTTCGAATTATTGGAATCCCATTGTTTATCCAAGTAAGAATTTTAGAATTATTGGAATCCCAGTTATCTAACTGTGTTGCATAATCATTATCAGTGTTAGCCGGTTTACTAATTGTTCCACAAACATAGCCCCACAACTTCTTCCCTTTAAGAAAATATTTCATAACATGATTCTAATAAGAATAATGTATACCATTCAACAGCACAATGATAGCTTGGAGTGAATCATCAGAAGTCATAATAAAAGGAAGGGAGAGATCGGAAGAGCACACGTAGTAGATTAGCAAACGATATGATCAATTCTCACGACTACCACTGCAATGTAGAAAACAAAATTCTGATCACGCCGGTGTAAACAGAATTGCCGGAAACGTCTCCACGAGCCTGCACGCGCCGCCTAAAGTCCCGTCAGTCCGTCGCCACGCGTGTCCACGCGCCTCCGTCGCATGATGTCACATGCGCTTTACCGACAGCAAGCCTACGGTGGTCCAAACTTGATGGTATTCTCTGATCGCCGAACGGAGTAGTGGAAGGTACTTAAATTGAACGGTTTCAGTTCGGCTCTAGAGAGTTCATAACGTTTTCTTTGCAATTTTTTTCAATTCCAATCTCTATCCAAAGATCTAATACCATGTTAACAACTCAATAGAAACAATGTCTTTCATTAATACACATCAAAGAGAAAAAATCAAAGAGAGGAAATCAAAGGAGAAGGAGAATGGACACACCCTAGTTGTTATACAAAAGGAATTCAATATGCAAAGAAAGAGATATAGGTCATCTTATATATAAGGACTAACTTACACTAACTAATAATATGAAATACTAAACTAGCAAACATGATATAAAATTATCTATAAAAATATACTCTAACACCCTTTAATACTTACGGGTTGTGCTATTTGAACAAAAACAAATACAAAAAGTTTAATAAAACTTACACATGACACAATCTTGTTTTTCAACACATCACATCACTTTTATGTCAACACTATTCACACAACACTTATCAATTTTGTCAAACAATTTGTCTCTTTTTTTGTCCAACTAGAATTTTCCAATACTTAATCAAAATCAACTTTTTACTAAATTTACTATTTTAGAGGAATTGGTAAAAAATGTATGTCAATAGAAAATCTCACATTGAACAAATACATAATAAATAATAGATATATAAAGTGTTTAGGTTACTCCATTTAATATGTTAACTTTTTAAGGTAGAACCCACACATTTTCAATGTCTACTTTTTAGATGAAATTTGTAAACATAGACTTATTTTTGAAGTTTTTCGAAAGGGGAACTGTATTACAACACACCACAAATTAAACATTTTCTTTTATTTACATAGATGGCCCTAAATAAAATTACCTTAATGGCCTTTATTTTAAATATATTTCATATTATTATTTTTATTTCTTCACCACAATCGTCCCTTTTGTTATAAACTAGAAGAAAAAAATAGAAAATAGAGAGAAAAGTTAGAGAGAAACTCGTCAATGGTTTTTCAATATGAGAATTAGAGCAACCTATTTATAAATATAAGTCTAGAGTTTCAGGGGTATAATAGTCATTCATTAAATGCAATAATTATTTATAACACCTTTTTTAATTTTCTTTTTCTCATTGACTTCTTCTTTTTTCGTCTCTTTTTCTGGCTAGTCACACTCACTAGCAACTTACTTTCAAACCATGCCGGCGAGTTCGATCACTCTTGCCACTACTTTCGACAATCATAAGTTGCTCAAGATATATGGGTTCTTTGTGCCACTGCGAATTACAAGAAACAAATCAACAAGATAGTTTAATTATGGAAATTAGATGACGAATGCAAAATAGAAAGAGAGCAATTTAAATTACAAAGAAGAGAACAATAAAAAGCAAATCACTGCACCAAATTAGTTCTTGGGTTTTGGAATTCGAGACGGATTTCACGTTTTGATTTATGACTTTTCAACTGTAATTGTTATATATAGACAAATTCAGTCGAACAAAAAAATATTAAAATCGAACATGCTCATTCTCCTCTCTCTCCCGCCCGTGCTTCCTCCTTTCCTCATCTTTGATATTATATAGTCTTCTTCGAACATATATAGGCATATAGTAGTTGAAAATCGTGATTTCAGGGTTCTTTTTTCCCTTTCAATTCGGAAGCGAATGGCTGTGGGATGAAGTGAAGGAAGATGGACTGTAGAAAGAAACTCGTATTTCATCCAGAGCTCTACGCCTTTGGGTTTTTCGGCAAAAACTTCAAGATTTCGTGAAAAAGGGCCAGAGTGCCTTGGATAATGGTGTGAAAATCTGAAATTGTCAAATGGAAGGAAAACAAAACAATTAAACAAACACGGTTCTGGATTTGTGAACTGTGACACACGATTTTAAGAGAGAATAAAATATATACGTGTGTATTCTAAGTCGGGTTTAACCCGAGAACCCGACTCAACCGGGTCGGGCCCACCCGTTGCCGACACTGTGAACAGTAACCCTGACCGGACCCGACCCGTTGCTGGTCGGTTGAGTTGGGTTTGCCGGATTTCCAGACTATATGCCCAGCCCTATGTCTATCTGATCTTGGCATGGTGGGCATTAGTATACATGGTATCTTGGGGTATTACTAACTTATGGAAGAGAAGCTCGATCAAGTCTTGGCTAACACGGAGTGGACCAACAGTTTTCCTAATAATCGGGTTTGGAATCCGGGGTTTTTGCCCCTCTGATCATGCCTATCTTTTTTTTGAGCCTATATCTTTAATACTCGCCGTTGACATAAGAAATTTAAGTTTGAAAATTTCTGGTTGAGAGAGACCGATTGCAAGGAGATTATTTATTCTAACTAGTTGCATAATGCTAACCAGTCCATACGGTAGAGAATCAATGAGTGGCATGGAACTTTTTCATTGGAGCCACAAATTTAAAGGAAACTTTACTGGACATCTTAATTAGTGTAAAGTGGAGATAAGGCGTTCAGGATGCTTGAATAATGCACGGTATATCCAATGTTTTGAGCAAGAGCAAGCCAAGTACTACGAAATGCTAAGAAAACAGGAATTTTTTGGAAGCAGCGCTCCAAATTTTTTTTGTTACGAGAAGGGGATTTCAATACTAAATATCTTTACGCTGCTACATCAACAAAGAAGCAGAAGAATTACATTGGTAAGCTACAAGACTCACAAGGCATTTGGCTCAACAAAAGTACAGGGATGAAAGAACTCATCTTGGAATATTTCTAGCAGCTCTTTTCTACAACTAGAGGAGACAATTCTTCACCGTCTATGTTGGATGACATGGCTCCACGTATTACTCAAGTACATAACAATATCTTACTGTCCCCTTTTGATGCATCTGAGGTGAAGAAGGCATTTTTTTTATCATGTATCCAGATAAAGCTCCTGGCCCGATGGTATAAATCCAACTTTCTCTCAAAGTAATTGGGATATTATTTGCCATGATATTACTGCCTTTTGTCTGGATATTCTTTTAAGTTGTAGATTACGTGATGGGCTCAACAACACTTCTATTGTACTTATTCCTAAGAAAAAATATGTGGCTACCTTGGCAGATTTGAAGCCCATTTCATTATGTAATGTTCTATATAAAATAGTGGTAAAGGTGCTTGCTAATCGGCTTAAATTAGTGTTTCCTGATATTATTTCTGAATCTCAAGGAGCCTTTGTCCCTGGTCGTATGACTACAGATAACATAATGATTGTGTTATAGGTTATGTATTATTTGAAAAGGAAGAAACACGGTAAAGATGGTGTTGCTGCTCTAGAAATCAACATTAGCAAGGCCTATGATATGCTTGAATGGGGTTTTCTTGCTCAGACGCTACTCCGCATGGGATTTCCTCAATGATGGGTTGATTTGATGCTCTTGTGTATTTGATTCATTTGGCATCATATCCTGCTAGAAAAAGAGGAACTTGGTCCTATTGTTCCAGAAAGAGGGTTACGACAAGGATATCTCCTTATTTATTCATCATCTATGTTGAAAGTCTTTCCACAATTCCTAGAAAATTTGAGAATCGATGGGATATCCATAGATATCAAATTGCTAGAGAAGCACCATCTATATCTCACATTTTCTTTATTGACGACAGTCTCCTATCATTTCGAGCCAATAGAAGAGAATGTGATGTGGTTAAAAGAATTCTTTTGGATTATGAAAGTGAGCATGGCCAAGTTATCAATTTTTAGAAATCTTCGGTCTCTTTTAGCGCTAATGTAAGAGACGATGCTAGGAGTTATATCAGCTCAACACGGGGATTGATTTGAGCAACAACCATGATAAATATCTGGCTCTGCCGCCTCTTGTAGGGAGAAAAAATAATGGGATTTTCAGCTTCATTAAGGACAAGGTGTGGCAAAAAGTACAAGGCTCGAAAGAGAAGTTCTTATCTAGAGCTAGTAAGGAGATCCTCATTAAGAATATAGCCTAATCCATCCTGAACTATGCCATGAGTGTGTTTTTTATCCCTCTTGATCTTTGTACAGAACTTGAACGCATGCTTAACTTTTTTTTGGTGGGGAAATAACAAGGGAAACTCTCGAGGTATCTCATGGCTACGATAGGAGAAGATGTGTGCTCCTAAGAATCGAGGAGGAATGGGGTTCAAGCTTCTTCATGATTTCAATTTAGCTCTTCTTAGTAAGCAAGCTAAGAAATTTGTTCATAACCCAGAATCCTTAGTCTGTGAAATATTTACAGCTCAATATTTCCCTTGTGTATCTTTTTTGGAAACCAAGCTGGGGAACAATCCAAGCTATATATGGCATAGTATTCATGCAACGCGAGAGTTAATTCAACATGGTAGTTGTGACAGAATTGGTAGTGGAAGTAATATTTACATATGGGCTGATCCTTGCTACTCTATGCACAGTATAGTTTTGTTTCTTTAGCTCCTATTCCAGATAGAGTTCATCTCATTATTTAGCAACTTATGAAACCAAGGGAACTTGAATAGGATATTTGTTTAATGAGCGTGGTCAAAAGCTTGTTAGGCAAATCCCTTTAAGCTTACGGCATTCTTCTGACCTCGTCTTCTGAAAGCTTGATGGGACATACAACTACTTTGTTAGAAGTTGTTATACTTTGGCACATCAACTGATCAACAACACTTCCACTCTTCCACCAGAAGGTAAGTTTTGGAAATTGGTTGGGAATCTTAAAACTTCCTCCTAAGTCAAAAATTTCATTTGGATAGGCATTTCTAATAGCCTACTACCGATTTGCTCACAATCAAGAGGATTAATGTAAGCTCTCAATATTCTGTTAGTGCTAGTAATGCTGAATCTATTTTCCATTGTTTGGTCTCCTGTGCATTTGCCACCAAAGTCTGGAGAGTCATTGATGTTAATTCCACCATAGGACCCTCTGCATGCTTGCGTGATTGGCTTGTTTGGAATGCAAAGTCCTTCATGATTCATAGGGTGATTCATTTGGCCAAGAGTTATATGCAACAATGGAAAGTTGCCAAAAAAATCCATGCATTTTTCCAACAGTACAAAAACATCGTAACAACATGTTGAGCAACATAAATGAAAGAGACCCAGACTGGATAGCTTGAAGATTAATGTGGATGCTACCGTTTTCCAGCATCAGCAACGTGTGGATGTGGTTTTGTCGTGAGGGATCATTGTGTCGGGTTTGTGGCCGCCAAGACGAAGATATTACATGGAGAATTTGATACAAAGCTAGCTGACGCTCCTGGGATTTGTGAGGCACTTCTTTGGGTCATGAGGAATATCTAATGTTGCTATCGAAATGGACGCCCTTTTGGTTTTTAAGGCTATTCAAAGTGATGTGCCTGCCTACTCTTCTTTTGGCCTTATTATTGAAGATTGTCGACATCTAGTTTCTGATATGTGTAATATTACATTCTCTAGTTGTAGGATATCAGCGGATCATATTGCTCATAGATTAGCTGAGGTAGCGGGTTCTTTGTCTGACTCCGTACTGTGGCAGGGGATGCCACCAACCTTTCTTGATGTTTTACAAATTGACGCCATGAATGAAAAAGTAGTTTATCCTGCAAAAAAAAAAAAAAAAAAAATCCAAAATGTATTGAATGACATATACTGTATAGCTTAACAGTTCAATTATATAGAACAATGCAATGATATCGTGCAGCTATTTATATTTACTAAAGCTAATTGTATAGCTATACATTTAATATAAACATTGGAAATGCATAGTTAGACACTTATAAATGTTTAGAATAAGTGGATATGATAAAAACGACATTATACTCAAATTTCGGTCATTTTTGTCCAATTTATGGAAAGTGGACATTTTTGTCCATACAATGTTAAGTTTTACCATTTCTTTTTTGGAAATTCCCCTACCGTTTATCACCATTGGTATGATCATCACTATTTTAGAATTTCAACTAACTAGTGTAACACTGGTGTAACTAGGATATACCAAATATATGGTCTCATTCTATATTAAAATGTTTAATTTGCATTATTTTACAAGTTTAACCTTATTTAATACATTAATTATCATTATTAATTTTGAATTTTATTCATCAAATAGGGACAAATTAGGAACACAAATCACAAAATACATCTTTCTAATACACATTTCTTAATCATTGTGAAAAAGCAAATGAGATCAAATAATCGATATGGAAGAAGTATGTACAAATTTATTGACGGTCTTCAACATGTACACCTTGGTGCCATTAGTGATAAAATGTTGATGAAATTAATATTTAATACTTCTAATTAATTAGTAATTATTAATATTAATTTATATGTAATAATATTATTAGTAAAATATTGCATTCACATAAGAAAATTAGATTGTGAACAAATAATCGTTGAATTTCTACAGATATATAGAATTCGGCAGAAATGTGCCCCAAAAAAGGGTAGATAAAATTTCACCATTTAATGTCATGTATCCTATTTTTTAAACATTATTGATTTACCAACTAAAAAAAAAAGATTAAAAAAAATCAACAGTGAATATGTAAATCAATGATTCAAAGGAGGAAGGGAAGGGAAGACCGTAATTAACTACATGACATTCAAAGAAAATGGGACCTACGAAATGTTATTTTCTCGGATTTGTACTCGGACGACTTGATGTTGGATACGAAAGAAAACACATTTTATTAAACTAGCTAATCTACCCGTGCGTTGCACGAGAAACACATATATATCTTTAAAATAAATTAAAGTAAATAATTAATTAAACGATAAAAAATAAAAGTGATATACATTCATCAACTAAATTACTCGAACTAAAAATTAATTAAAAGAAAAATATGTGCAACTACTTCTAAAATTGATTTTCTATATTAATTGATCGATTGCTGACAAATATATATGTGCAATATATATAGTTGCTTGTATACTTACCCGATTAGACAGCTAAAAGGTTACTTTGATTATTCAAATATAAAATGAAAGAGATAATTACGAATTTAATTGTTGCACTTACCCAGTTAAACACAAGGAAAGAGATAATTAAGAATTTGATTGATACATTTACATGGTTAATCAAAATCTAAAGTATCTCTAAACGCCAAAAGTTCCTCCTCAACAACTAGGAGATGATTAAAAATTACTATACAAAATTAAAAGATATAATAAACAAAATTTTGAAAATTTGAAAAAAAATAGTATTAAGGTGAGCAGATAAATAAATTATTAAAAATTACTATGCAAAGTTAAAAAATTAACCAACCACTTAATTAATATTATCTGATTATTATTAGGGTGAACGAAAATAAAAATAGAAAAATAAATAAGACATCAGCAACATGCCAATATCATCATGATATCGTATTTCTAATTCCCTTAGGATGCCAGTTTTAGGAGGAAAAAATTAATTCACCATTTAGTTAGTATTATAAATATATAGATTATTATTAGGGCGAATGAAAATAAAAATAGAAAAATAAATGAGACATCAGCGATATCATCATGACATCAAATTCCTAACTCCCTTAAGATACTAGTTTTATGCTAAAAAAATTAACATACAATTTAGTTAGTATTATAAATATATAGATTATTATTAGGGTGAACGAAAATAAAACAGAAAAATAAATAAAATATCAGATACATCATCATAACATCAGATTCTTAATTCCCTTAGAATGTCAGCTTTAGGCAGGAAAAATTAACACATAACTTAGTTAGTATTATAAATATATAGATATAAATATATAGATTATTATTAGGGTGAACGAAAATTAAAATAGAAAAATAAATGAGACATCGGCGACATCATCATGACATCAAATTCCTGATTCCCTTAGGATATCAGTTTTAGGTGAAAAAAATTAACTCACCACTTAGTTAAAAAAACATATTTTATTAAATTGGGAGAGTTTGGTATAAAGATAGATTGAATAAATGCTAAGATGGAGATCAGAGATATAATTGAGAAAGAGAATAAAGAGAGAGAGGTAAAAACGTGTTGGCAAGGGAAAAAATAAAAAATAATAAAAAGAAAAATGACGTTATTAGTGACATCAGCAGTTTAGGCGAAAAAATCGGATTAGACTTATTTTGATTTAGATATATATTAGTATAATACCCGTGCGATGCACGGGTAAAAAAAAGTCTGAAATTTAATTATGTGAAAGTTTTTTAATAAATTTAAAATAGTTGAAAATATTCTAAAAGTATAAAAACACAAGTTATGTACCAATGGAGGAAATAGCACCAATGGTAGTACCAATCTAATACATTTATATTGAAAAGATAATCCATATTCATTCTACAATTTACATGATAATCAACGTTCATATGCAATCTTCTTTCTCCTTGTACATATGCCTCAGTGGAAGAAATCTATTCTCAATATTCAATATGTTCGTACTCACAAATTCAGCTAAGAATTTATAAAATAATGGATATTAAGATATTAAAGCATAGTCATATGAGAGTAAAATTTGATTGCACGAACAACAAATTCATAATTTCTAATGATGATATGATCTTGTATCAAAACAGAATTCGTTTAAATAATATGTTAAAAATTTACCGCACGATATAAGTAAGATTATGTCATTTAATATAGGAATATTATTAAAGTAAATTAAAAACTTTAAAAAGCAAGAAAGTTCAATTAATTGTCCTTTCCATTCTAATTATTTGGTCCCCTTTTTTTGGGATGTACCAAATATATGGTTCATTTCCATATTAAAATATTTAATTTGCGTTACTTTACAAATCTAGCTATATTTAATATTTTAATTATCACGATTAATTTTGAATTTTACTCATTAAATAGGAACAAATTAGGAACACGAATCACAAAATGCACTTTTCTAACATATATTTCTTAATCCTTGTGGAAAACAAATGGAATCAAATAATTGAGATGGAGGGAGTATTTACAAATTAATTGACGGTCCTACTCCTTAATATGTACACATTGGGTGCCATTACTGATAAAATATTGATATAATTAATATTTAACACTATTAATTAATTAATAATTATTAATATTAATTCCTACGTAATAATATTATTAGTAAAACATTGTATTCACAAAAGTAGATCAACTTGTGAACAAAGAGTCTTTAAATTTCTGTAGATATATATAATTCACCAGAAATATGCCCCAAATTAATTTAAAAAATAAGACAGATGAAATTCCACTATTTGATGCCACAGATCCGTAACTTTTAAACTTTTTTGATTTACCAAACTTAAAAAAGGATAAAAAAATTAAGAGGTGAGATGTAAATCAACGGTAAGTATCTATCTACATAACAATTAAGGAAAATGATATCTTCAAAATGTTATTTACTCAGATTTGTACCTAGACGACTTAATGTTAGAGAAGAAAGAAAACACATTTTACTAAATTGGGAGAGTTTGATATATAAAGATAAATTGAATAAACGTTAAGATGGATACTAGAGATATAATTGAGAAAGAGAATAAAAGGAAGAGAGAGTTAAAATTGTGTTGGCAAGCGAAAAAATTAAAAACAAAAAACAAAAAAAAAAAGAAAATAACGTCATTAGTGACATCAGCAGTTTAGGCGGAAAAATCCGGTTAGACTTCTTTTGATTTAGATATATATAGATAGATAATATAATATAATATAATATAATATAAAAGGATGATACATTTTTTTTTTAAATATATGAGATGTCATCTAAATAGAAAAGATGATCTTCAATTTAACGAGATGGTTGAAGATACTTGAAACTCAAAATATATCAGTGATGACATCGTGTTCTATTTGTATTTTGTAAGATATAGATTCGGTCTATAGGGTTATTTGTATTGGAAGTCACTGAACTTTCACTCCACTTACAAATAGATCACCAAGCTTTAATTAACACGAAATTGTTACTTCATTATTATCGAATTAAAGTAAAATAGAAAGAAACTAAATATCCCAAATATCACATTTTGTTTAACAGAAGAAATGGAAAAATAGTTTGATAGTAATAATTTTAAATAGTCTTTCACTGATTGATGTGTCAATATATCAATGTGAAACAACATATTAACAACCTATAATATATGTCATCAATTTCTATTCTATAAAATAGTCTACCGTCCTATTTATGAGTGACATCACTGCAATTCAATCAATGTGTGGCCTAGTTGCCGTTAAATTAAAATTCAATGCTTTAGTTACAAGGTAGATACAAGTTTAGTAATCAAACTGCTAGCAATTAAAGTTCAGTAATTAATTACAACTAGGGTAAAAATACATTGACTTTTGATACAATTAACCTGTCTCTTATACAAATATAATATAAAATAAAAATGAAAAATGATACTTGTGCACCAAAAAAAAAATGTGTAAACTTTTACACAATCAATTCAAGCCGTTTGATTTTAATATGATATTTTAAGTGGTATAATGTGTGAAAAAAATTCGGTCACATGCACGTATAAAAACGACTGTGTATAAAAGTAAATATGAAGCAGGATTGAATTAAAACATTAGAGCTGGAAAGTTGAGTGCGACATTTCACCCAACGTGTCTTTTCTTACACCATTCTTTTGTATTTCAGTTGCCTTTCACAGTCGAGGTTGGGTGGGTGACAAGGTTTGTGCCTATACTAATACGTGGCATTTCCAAAATCGTCGCCCACAATTTAATCGTCACCTACGTGGCATTTCCAAAAAGCTTTCATGTTTTTGCTTAATAATTAGAGTGTTGATCTCTCATCATATCACATAAGGGGCGAGAGCTAATTTTTACTAATGAGCATGTCACATGTAACAAGTTGACAAAATAAATTTGCTCGGATATTGGATACGTAAATATTTTCATATATTTTTGTAACGTGTATGGCATATGTATTATTCTCCGTATTGTATGAGCGAGCATTACGTTCCGTCCAAAGAAAAAAATGTATTTTTTTATATTTATATGAATTTTTCCATCTCTCGAAGTAAATCATGAACTTGAGAACTTCCAATGGTCTGGATTTACCTCCAACATGAAAATTATTGTTTGATTATTACATATATGATTATAATTATAATTTAAATTTAAAAAAGGATAATGAAAATCCAACTCTAGTTTGTCTGTCCATTGTAGCCGTTCTTTACTGTGGATAGTACCACTTTTTAGCCGTCCAAACATTGTCCAACATGGATTTTAGCGGCCATTTTTGTTGAACCGGACAAGCAGCCAATGAATTCGTCGCTTCGTGATATTTTAACCGATTTAGTGCTTGTTTGATCCTCTTTATAATTTTAATTTATAATTTCACCTACCATGATTTGACTATTGATTTGACAACTACTCAACAATCACCACACATTTCAAATTTCAATTAAATCTCCATCACTCATTTCACCAACTTATAATTTCTCTTTATAAGTCAAATTTATAAAGAGAATCAAACATCCTCTTAATATTTCTTGATCCTAAAATGGCAGTCTAATTTTCTTTTTTTCGTCTGTCTCAAAATATGGGCAAATTTCTTTTTTAAAAAATAGTTGAAATATTAGTTCTCTTATATACCATATTTACATGTATTTATCAAAAAGTAGAATTAATAAAGTAAAATAATTAATAAATGAAAGATAGAATTAATAAAGTAGAATAATTAATAAATGAAAGTGTATAATAGGGAAATGATATTAAAATTTATTTTTTCAATACTATTAAATAGACTTTTCTTAATCTATATGAATAAGGAATAAGACTATCTTTTTAGAACTGATACAGTAATACAATACTTGGACATAACTAGAGATCTTCACTACTGATAAATGATAGTATTTTAATCTAAAAAATAATTTATAGCTCATGGTTGAGCTGGTGTCAGTTTGTGGGCTCTTTTATTAGGGTTTGGTGCAAATTAATCAATAACCAAACCTCTAAATTCATGTCATCTTTCGCAATTAGCGTGTTATGAAACCCAATGGTAGGCTATGGATCGAGATTGTTTCAGTCTATTGGTTGATCTTTTATTTATTTTTATTTTTTTTACAATATTATTTGGGGATTGTAAGGAAGGAAAATTAAACCCTGAAAAACACATTCGGATGCGATCAGATTGATTTCTACTAAAATATGTGACGCTTCAAGTGGTCCATACGTATTCTTACAAGATTGAGCAGAATGAAATAAAATGTGGATATATACAATATTGCGCATGGGAGTTAGTCACCATGTTCGGAACATTTATTAATATAGACTGGATAGAAAGAAATAAGGGTTGAATATTACTTCCTCCATTCCACTAAAAAGGAAAACAAGCCTATCTTAATAGGATGAAGGGAGTAATCTTATCAAATTCTGAACTTTAATTAGCCCAAGCGGCTCGTTAACCTTGAGGGTGTTTGTGTTCGAGCTCGCAATTGTTGGGGAAAATTAGTGATTTGTGTGATGCTCATATAACATAAAATTAATTAAATCAAACAAAAAATCTCAATCAAATGAGACAATAGAAATAATAGAGAAAAAGTTAGAAGTGGCTGGTCTAATGGAGTCATGTCGAGGACACTATTCTAAAGTCGTGTTGACCTCCCCTCGTACAGGTACAATATCGGTGTGACACGGCTTCAAGATAAAACCTTCAGCTCTCAGCCAATACTCCGTTCATGAGCACAATCACAGGGAGTGACAGATCGAGCATCTATCGCATTGCCAAATAGTATAAACTATATTATATGTATTGGAGAATTTCTTAGGTTGTTCTTTTTTTTTAAAAAATATTTCTTAAGTTGTTCTTAATATATATAAAACAATGAAAATAAGCGCATATATATAGTGTAAGATTCAACCTCACATGAATGATAATAATAATGCATTTGAATTCTTAGAATGGAGGTTATATGTAACAAATGAAAGTGAAACCGAAAAATAAAAACAAATAAATCTTGAAATTAAAACAAAAAAATGTTTTAAAGTTTCAACATAAAACATAAGTTACAAGAGCAATTTCACGAGCTCCAACTGAGCTGCTTGGGGTCATTGTTATTAATATTTTTTAAAAATTCAAAAATTATTCTTTTTTTATTATTGAAAGTAAATAGAATAAATCAAAAATTATCCTATTAAAAACTTTAGAAAAAAAAACTGCAGACAAAAGCTGCTTTCTGCAACTTTTATTGAGGCTTCTTTCCTTGCCCAACTACTTGTTGGGTGACTTGGTATGTGTAAAAGTATCTTTTAGCAATTAAAATTTCAAAATAAGGTTAAATATTTCATGGGTAAAAATATCACACAAATACACACTAAGTCACCGAACAAATAACGGGGCAAGGGAAAGAAGCATTTTCCACTTTTATAAGCTGCAGCCTACTTTGCAGCCTCTGTGCAAATGCAAGCTGTATGGATTGCGGCTTGCGGCTTGCTTGGGGAAGACCAGCTGATCACTTGCTGGCTGAGTCGAGCCCAAGCAGCTTGTTGTTGAGACTTGCTGTTTGAGCTTGAGCTCAGGCTCACCGACTATATATAATAAAATGGTCTCTTGGGCATTTTCCCTGGCGAGTTATTTTGGTATCTCTTCTCTATTTCAATTTTTTTAATACTATGAAGGCTCAAAAGAACAATGTTGTTTTGAATTTTTTTTTTTCATAACAAAAAGTTCTTTATTTTTGTAAACATGTTCTACAAAATGTAGAACTGTAATTTTGTAAACAAATTTTCAAACAAGTCGAAAATACTAAAGAGAACTTGTGATTGGAGGTTGGGAAATTAAGGTGGGACCTCAATTCTTTAACCTCCAATTACATGTAGTCACATGAGAGTATACTCACTATAAAGAGAGAATAATACTATCCATAGAAAATTTGCTTGCTTTGGTATATTCTTTGGTATTCTTTAACCTCCAATTTGCTTGCTTTGGTATACAAGCATAAAGATAAAGAAAACAAATGCCGTGTCCAATTTCTATAAAGATACCTACAGACTTTATGCTCTCTATTTTAATTTTCTGAATAGCAAAACGATCAATCACAGAGACAAAATTTTACAAAGAATTGTCAATTTTAAAAAGAATTGTCGGATGCCAAGTTCTCAACGTGTCAAATCTACTAAAGATCATGATAGTACTGCCACACCACTATCAACACGTATCATAGATTTTTTTTAACCTTTTTGTTCAAAATTAATAATTCTGAAAGGACAAAATTAGAGTAAAAAATAACAGTGTGTTAAGTATTCACGTTTCAAGACTGAGGTCATAAGTTCGAATCCTATCCCCCACCCTTATGATCCCTCCCCTCCCCTTGTATCAAAAGAAAAAAAAAATTAGAGTAAAAAAGGTTGACAAAAATGATAAAGAACTCATATAATTGAAATTGATATAAATGTGATATAATATATTAAAAATAAAATATTATCGTGTGTCAATTTTATTTAAATTTTTTATGTCTTTATGTTCCCATAGAATAACTCGTTCAAGATAGCTCTTTTTGCTCTTGAAACAGCGACTGAGAGGCTGATTATTAAACCGTCCTGAAGATCTGCCATCTAACCAAGATCTGCCATCTAAGCCGGAAAATGCGCCCTCTAAAGTTTCATATGCATGAAGTAACGCACAACCAACCATCCCGCTTTTCTTGAAAGAGACCTTTCATTATTTCGAGAATGCTAACCAATATGCAACGGCACGTTATTAGCTGAGCTGGTATTTGGATCTCTTGATTTTAATCTTTTGATATTTGTGGGTGTCTTGTTACCAGTCTAGTTAAGGAACTTTATCTATCTCTTAATAAGGCGTCTTACAGCTTACGTAGCGGAAATCTAACAAAAGTAGTTGTAAGTGAAACACTTACAACTACTTTTGTTAGATTTCTGCTACATAAGCGATATATCTCCGTATCAAGAGCCTTATCTATTCCCTTAGCAAATTTATTCTTGTTACTAATTAGTGTTATACATTTGGTCTTAAATGATCAACCTAGGAGCACTTGTTTTATAGTAATAAATGGTGGTGTTCCGCATCGGTTTTAGAGCAAATTGCAAACAAAAAAATGCTTTCGTGGTGGCAAAATAAAAGTTTTCTCCGACTTTCCTCCGTCGTTAATTTCCAATGTATCAATCACTGATTTGATGGATGAATAAATGTGCTTGTTTCAGAAAAAAAAAAGGTTTTGTCCGATTTAAAGTTAGTGCACATGTCACAATCTCAATGCTCCATGTGGCCAGAAGTGCTGGTTGTAAGAGTCAACCTGGTTGATTAAACGAGTTGGTTGGGTTGCACAACATGGGCTGTATAATCTGAATATAAAATTCTAAGGATATATAAAAATGTGATATAAAATACTAATATTTGATATAGTTTGAACGGGTGATGAAAAAATATTCTTGTGATAATTTATTAATGAGTTTGTGCCAAGTAAGCATATAAATTTTTTATGTCACATTCTCATATCTCTCTAAAATCACTCTACATGCCCTGTATGAAAATAATTTTCTCAAAATCAATCATTACTCAATGTCATATTCAAAAATCTTACACGTAAAAATAACTTTAAACGTAAAAATAATCTTACACATATATTTATAACGTTTCCTTATTTTTAACTACACATTCAGTCAAAATAATCACTTTTCACAAAATCAATTCTTTAAAAGTTATTTCCATATGGAGTTGTGCTATTTGAACAAAATTCTATACAAAAATTATAACAAAACTGACACATAGAAAATCCTATTTTTCAACACATCACATCACTTTTACATCAACACTAATCACACATGACACATGTCTATTTTGTTTAACTTTTTATCCTTTATTTTGTCCAACTAAAATGATTCAGTTCGATATAGGCTCTACTACAAATATGGCTCTTTTTACAAGAAAGTGGTTAACTTAGTTATTATCTTATTGTGATGAGTATTTAGCTTTCTTTCTGATACGTAAACCAGACACCCCTATTTAGCGTATAAATAGACTCATTTATTTGATACTCTTTATTTTATTAATTTATAATTTTACTTACCACTGATTTGATATTTGATTTGATAATTATTCAATTACAATCACATATTTTTCACCTTTTTATATTTCTAATATTTATTCTACCTCTCTCTTCATTATAAATTATTCACATTTTAACAAATAAAGAGCATCAAACAAACACCTAAGAGATCCAATTTTTGGCTTTTTATACTATTAACGAGAACATGCAAACCCTACTTGGCATTTATATACATATAAACACACTTAATTAATACTCTAATAGTTTAATACTTAACTAGAAGAATACATATCAAAGTATTTAAAAAAATAAATAATATGAAATTTTATAATTTTTTTGTTGAAATTTTATAAGGTTACGTTACACAATAAGGAATAATTAATTTTTAACACCAATAAAACAATAATGTAATTTTTTCTTGTAATATTAAGGTAACTATTGTTTACAAAAAATTTTAACATGATTATTATCTTTGACTTAAATAAATTTCATTTTATTTTTTACGCTAATTTAGATAAATGTCATTGTACGAAATAATTATTAATTGGGCGGTGTCGTGTACTCTAAAAATATTTCTTATTCAAAGTCAGTAAAGTCAGATGACATGAAAATCATATAAATTAATAATACATAAATGTAGTCAACTAATCATATATAAAATAGTCTTAATTATTAATATTCATTTATACAAAGAAAAATTAAGAAAAAATTACAATTATAATTTTCAATTAACTTAAACTGACGATATATATGTTTGATTTCTATTAATTATAAACTACAAAAAGTATCTATTAGTTATTAAAATTAATAGTGAATCTTATTTCAAAACAGTGATTGTATGCACAATTGAATAAATTTTTTTTAAAAATGGAAAATCCAGAATACCACACAAATTACCGTAATATGAAAACAAAATGTCTAAAAAGACATTCATAATATATTTTTTGGCGGGAAACTCCGATACAAAGTTACCACAGCTCATTCCATTTAATTAATATATAGATTAATCTTAATTTACTAGGTTCAGTTAATATTTAATCCTATTCAGTAATAGGCTTGTTCTATTTTTTCCAATGATTAAAAAAAGTTCAATTAATATTGTTGTGAAAATAAAATTTCAGAATATTTTCTTGATACAATATACCATTTCATCATTTATTTATTAATTATTTCACTTTTAACAGTTTTATTTTATTGATGACTAATTACAATGATATACACCATATAAGAAAAGATTTCAACTATATTTGACTAAAGAAAATGGTTTTATAATTTGGAATGGACGAACAAAAATACAAACCTATCTTTGTGATATAAAGGGATTACTGTGTAATAATTACAAGAAGCTATACAAAAGACACATTTGATAGAATCTTATTTGTTAACATATGACCCCACTTTTTAGATCAATAGTAATTACATTAGCCTATTTGTGTAGCTTTTTGTACACTTTTTTTGCTCAAATAAATTTTAAGGTAATTTGCAGCAAAGCTCCCCAGCCTCTACATCAATTTGCATATTTTCATGTGACATGAATTTAAAATTTAATTTTAATTATAATAAGATTCAATTTAATGACATGGATTTAGAATTTAATTTTAATTATAAAAAGAATTCAATTTAATTTATTGCCAAAGGAGCTTAAGGTTTGATGAAAAAATTATGCATTTGGGTGAACCACACCAATTGTTCAAAGATTGGGGCCTTATTGGCCCAAATTTAAAGGTTGGAATGCAAGTGCAAATAAATGTAAAGGTTGGGAACCTTTGCTACAAATTATTCAAAATATTCCAATGCTAGAAAATTTTTAATTAACTACGTATTTGTGGGGAAAAATATATAATTTTTAATTAACTAGATAGTATTTGTGGAGAGAAATAATTCGAAGAATATTGGAATGGCTGGGCAAGCGGCCTAATAAAGTCAACAAAATTGACTGGAATCAAACGTAAGTGGGTCCAATTAAAACACCCTAATTCAGAAGAGATATGAACATCCAACGCAACCTGACTCAGGTGGGTCCCACCTAAAGGTAAAATTCTGCCCGGAAAACTCTCCACTCCCACTCTTCCTTACAGCTATTCAGTCGGCTTATTTTCCTGTACGTAAAAGATAAAAAGAAATAATTATTTTAATGTATTCGTAGAGTCCAAATGAAGAGATATATACAAAAAGAGTGTTAGAATTTCAGGGAAGGACTCCTGGATTCCGAATTCTCAGGGAAGGACTCGCCGGCTGTTATAAATACTGCTTTTCTTCTTCTTCTTGAATTTCAATATGAACTCAACATTTTCCACATTTCATCTCCTCCTCCTTTTTGTTTTTGAGATTTTGATTCGCTTGCATCATGACTATCCTCGTTGATCAGCATCACATTGGTAAAATATTTTTTTCCCGATTTTCGTACATATTTCGGTTTTCTGCCCTTTTTTACCCTGTACGGTATCAGATCTCTATTTTTACTCACTGATGATTTTTCTGTAAATTTTTTGTTTTCAATCGGATCTCTGTTTCGATGAAGAATTTTTTAAATGGATTTTGCCGATTACTGATTTTTATATTTTTATTATTTTTCCCCATGAATTTACTGAAGTATATATATTCTAGTTTTATTACTAACTTTTAATCTAAAAATTTTTTGAATGCGTTTGATGCTGAATATTTATTGCTGCAACTTTTATTTCACAATTTTTTAATTCTTAAAACCTATGATTTTATATATTTTTTAAATTTAATTTCTGTTGTTTTGTTTTCGTATTACATGAGTTTCTGATTTTCTTTAATAACAACAATTTGTTGTGCTATTGAAAAACAGGAACTTCAGGTGTTCCTAAAAATGATAAGGATCTGGAGTTTGATGAAGGATTTAAAGTGCCTAATGCCAATTCATTTGGCCACAATTTTAGGTCAATTTTTCCTCTGTAATCATCATTTATAATGATATTTTATTATTAATTCGAGTAACTTAATAAAATTAAGCACAATTCACAATTTATTGTTCAAAGTTGGGTTGGTAATAATTTATGCCGTTTTCAGCCGTTGAACTGAATTCTTGGACCTCAGAACAAATTACTGTATAAGTACAAATAAATCAAAAGAACGATTACTTAGGAAACTTTCCCTGGAGAACAAATTACTGTATAAGTACAAACTAATTATAGAGTGATTTAATGAATTAATTGTATGGTAAAATCTTGGGATCAACAGGGATTATCATGCTGAAAATGAGAGGCAAGAAGGGGTGGAAATTTTTTACAAGAACAATCACATAAACCAGACGTTTGACTTTGTAAGTTTACTTAAAAAGTACTCTCTTTCTTTTTACCATTTTTCTGTTATTTGTGGTCCATGATCTTCTAATGGAACTAATGGAGGTGGCAGAAAGGATTTACGCCGCCTATCTCAAAATGAATTTGCAGAGTCTCTTACTTTGTTGTTCTTGTCATTGCTGTTGCTGCTTTTGTAGGTGAAGAAGATGAGGGAAGAATATGGGAAATTGAACTGTGTCGAGTTGAGCATATGGGAATGTTGTGAACTTTTGAATGATGTTGTGGATGAGAGTGATCCTGATTTGGATGAGCCTCAAATTGAGCACTTGCTGCAGACTGCTGAGGCCATTAGGAGAGACTATCCTAATGAAGACTGGCTGCACTTGACTGCCCTCATCCACGGTACCCGACTCATCTTATTTTGCCACATCATACTTGTATTCCATGCTTCATCTAGCAACTATCTAGATTAATGGCAGTGTTTTCTTTTGCTTGTTATTGTTTTAGATCTTGGAAAGGTTCTTCTTCTTCCTAGCTTCGGCGAGCTCCCTCAGTGGGCAGTTGTTGGTAAGAATTGATTTGCAGCAACAAATGTTTCTTGTATACATTATGTGGCCTGATGATTAAAATGTGTATTACAGGTGACACTTTTCCTGTTGGATGCGCTTTCAATGAATCAATTGTTCATCGCAATGTCTTTCTCCTTAACAATGATGAAACAACAATACAAATTACATTTATTACTTCTATAATGGCCATGCTGAAAATTTCGTTTGTTATTATGACTGCAGTACTTCAAGGAAAATCCTGACTACACAAATCCATCTTACAATACTAAATATGGAGTTTATACTGAAGGTTGTGGACTTGACAATGTGATGATGTCCTGGGGACATGATGACTATATGTATTTGGTACATATTCAGATCCTTGAACTCAAAAATTCATCAGCAGAAAATAACTTGAGTTTTTAAACATATGTTCTTTTTTCCCCCCTTCAATTACTGTCTTTCAGGTGGCAAAGGAAAATAAAACCACCTTACCCTCAGCTGGTCTTTTCATAATCCGGTACCATTCATTTTATGGTGAGTGAAGTACATGGGAAAACAAGTTTGTAAAATTTGAAATAGGGGAACACGCCTCTGATAGAATTACTTCATCTTTGCAGCATTGCACCGATCTGGTGCTTACAAGCACTTAATGAATGAAGAAGATGTGGAGAATCTGAAGTGGCTACAAATTTTCAAGTATGTCAAAGCTAGTGAATATGTGCTCGCTCATTATTTACCACTAAAAAACTCAAAAAATGGCAGACAATTTTCCCATGCCTCACTCTTATTTTCGATTTTGCAGCAAATATGATCTATACAGCAAGAGTAAAGTTAGAATTGATGTTGAAAAGGTCAAGCCATACTACCTCTCTCTCATTGAAAAGGTATTTCCAAAATTTTCAAATGTAATACTCATGTTTGACGCTGATGCTACATATCGTTAGATCGCGTATCTTTATGATATTTGATGATATGTTTTTTGCAGTATTTCCCGGCAAAGCTTAGGTGGTGAGGAGTTTACATTCTGGAGTTTGAGAAGAAGTTTAGTACTGCAAGAATTTTATTATACACCCATGGGTGTACATGTATAATAAAATTTTTGCATATATCATTGTATTGTAGGAATTATTTCCTTGTTGCTTGAATAATGTTCAGTCACTTGTTGTATGCAGTTCAGTTTGTTCTATGTTTTTATACATAAAAAAATCATATTAATTAATAAATAATGCCTTTTAACGAGTTTAATGTTGCGCAAGTTTTGAACAAATTTATTTATGGCTAACTTTTGTTGAACTTTGCATCAACAACCCCAAGAGAACAATGAATTAGTAAGTAGTAACACTATTAAGCGGCTGTTATAATGAGATAAAATGAGTGATATAGATTTAATAAAATTTTGAAATTCGTGGTTATAAAAGGCCACTTGTTAAAGTAGTAGTTAAATCAGTGGTAAGTGAAATTATAATGTGTTTTGAAAAGGAGAATCAAACACCCGTAGAGAAATGTTGTTTTAACTTGTACAAATTTGACAGAGTTTAAAATCTGTCTCATTAGATGTGGGAGACAGATGGCCTCTCCTTGAGGTTGAGAAACGTGATAGCCCGGTCGGGGCTTAGCATTTTCATTTTATCTGTAATTAGAGATGGTAAATTGGCCTGGTGAGCTAGCTTGATTAGCCAGGCTTGTGCGTGCTCTGCAGGAGCCGAAGTTTGGCAAGCCAGGAACAACCCGTCATATCCCATACCCTGTACATGCCAGGGCTCGTGATCATTTGAGCCTGAGGTGCTTCCCACCTAGTGCAATTTTATTGCTTTCTTTTCCTCGTGTTATCAATTATTTTGCCGCTATTCAATTGTTTTACAAGAGAAACACAAGTTTGATGAAATGCCAGCTTTACTAAAATTCTACACAGCAATTTTTGTCCGTGTATATTTCTCAATGAAGAAGAATGGCCACTAAAAGGCAGCTTTTCGAGCGAGTAGACCAACTACTCGCCATTGACAAGCTACTGACAAGCAGCTCCTTTTTTATGCTTGCCAGACATCTGGTATGAGCTTCTAGGCAAGCCTTGCTCGCCTCGTCAACGGGCCGAGCACTAGTGGATCACCTAAGAGGCATGCTGTTTGGGCTTCTTCTCACTGGGCCAAGCTTAGCTCTCCGAGTTGCAAGCTGGGTCGCAAGCTTTCAAGCTCGCGAGCTAGATTGCCATATCTATCTGTAGTTTATATTTTTATTTATTTATTTAATTTTTTATGGGTGGAAGATACTTGAAACTTTATTTTCTTCATTTATATTTCTCCCGTATTCTATCTTTTTGCCATGTTAACACCCCCAACCTAATTAATCAGGTCCCAAAATAGTATATGTAACCCTTTTTTTTTAATAACGCTGTTGTCACCAAGGTGCCACGTCAAAGTTTGTCAGGTTATAAGACCGATCAGAACCATGTGCTCACCTGGAAAAAGAGTAGACACTGAACATGCTTGAGTTCCCATGACTGGAACTGGGAATTGGATCTCTGATCATGCCGACCTGTGATAGGACGATTTTGTCCGATCTCAAAACCCCTTAAAAAGGCACACAATTGTCCAATTTGAGATTGGACTATTTTGGCCGACCTGGAGACATGACCGATCAGAAGCTGTTGTTGGACGAGATGTTTGTCTCACTTTGCAGCCAGTACAAGAGCTTTTGGATCGGAACAGAAGGTCCTATAATGAGACGATGGATCATATTCACTCTAAGACAAAGCTAGAAGGCCGATCAGGAATTGAAGTCCTGATCCCTGACCCCTGTGTTACGATCTAGAAGAGGAGGAGTAACAACCGGGCGCACAGGGGACAGAACGAATGGTTGAGAGTTAGTGACAGTTATTCAGACAAAACTAAATGTATTTTGTACTTTCATATGTACAAACCAAGTTCGTGTCCGAACAGTTAGAATAAAATCCCTAAAATATCTTGAGGCTTGCCTATAAATGGGGGCCTTGGGTTGCCAGAAGGGGAGGAGGCATTTTTCTGCCTAAAATATAGAATATAGAGAGAGAATTATTGCATTATGCTCAATTGCTCCCAAACTCGTGTCCTGATCAAACTCCTCCCGTTCACATGTTCACGTTGGACCTCACTCCGATAAGGAATCCTGATCCTACCTCATTAGTCCATTACACTTTTATTACTGACTTGGGTCCACGTCAAAACCCAATGTCAACAAACGCAATTTGATCATATATGATGATTAATTTTAAACCCATTATCCTTTTAAATACTAAGTGTCTCAAATTTCCAAGTAAATTCAAGCAGGTTGTATCAAAATTTACAACTTATATATTTACCTAAAAAAATTACAACTTATATTAATCAATTCAATCCTCATTTTGAAACTAGCATTATTCTTATTTATTTGCTTTATTCATTTATACTATTTTTAATGTTATAAATTTAAGTAACCACAGTGTGTAAAATCCGTATTATAAGCTTTAATTTATATTTCTTCAACAATTGGTTCATCTAATTTAAAAAAAATAAAATAAAAAATAAAAGAATATCATCGTAATCCCTTGGTCTCAAATGTAAAGTTGATGATCTAATTGTATTGTCGTGGTGACCAGCATTAACGCAACAAAAGTTAAGATTACGTCAGTTGATATACCCGTAAACATAATTTATTTTCATACTATTAACAGTTTAAAATATTGCTGATATATATCAGTATCAATAACATTAAGAGCTTACATGTACAAATATAACATGTGTGATGCACATGGCTTAAACTTAGTTCATAAAGATGAAATTTTGGATCAAGCATTATTAGTTATTAGTTAGAACTTAGAAGTGCCCATTAATTAATTATAAAAAAGGAAACAATATATGTTTTTAAAAGTATTTATTACTTTTTTTTAAATATTATACAAATGGATTGTCAGCTCCATTCTCCCACCATGAAACCAACAAAAAAAATTCTGGTACTTTAAGAGTACTGAACACTCGATACCTATGACCAACCAACAATTCACATGTGAAATTTCGGGCTCAAATTAAATAAGAAATTGGGTCCTTTGAATCTACATGTAGATCCCTAATTGGCTAGGAGTATCAAGTTCAGTACTCTTAGAGTACCAGGATTTTTTTCCAAAAAGTAACATTGGTTTATTACATGTGGCACGCGTCTCTGCACGACACGTGTGAGTTTGACAGCATACCCCCATTGGATACTGGTGGGAGATCAATTGTAGATAAAGGGAATCAAGCCCTCAATCAAGAGTTTAGGAGTTAATTAATAGGCTATTAGACCACATTAGTCTTGCTAAGATATACATTAAACAATAAAAAATACAGAGGACGGTGGTGTTTTTGGACATTTCATTAGACAATCAACTTGATAGAAATATATGATTGCTATCCTCAATTGATTAATTTTATGTTCTTCCACTAAACTCAAGGACTAGTTCTTTCAAGTAGAGAGAATGATGTAAGACATTTCAACTAGAGTTTGATTATATATAAATGCCAGTTCTCTAGTATTTAGATAATTTTTTAACACCCATAAGGCACCATATAGTGTCATACATATGGTTCTGTACTATTTTTTACCCATATGAGTGGTGTTATAGAAACTACAAAGTGAGAAGGTTGCATGTCATATAGTCACGTAATGTGTATGTATGCAATCATGTCACCTTATAAGTACAATAACAACACCTATATCTACATGAATTTTCTATAGAAACAGGGTTCGGAGCCCAACCTCTAATCACAAGTCGCCATGTGGCTCCGACAGGTGAAGTGGCGCCATACGGCGACCTGTTATTTGAGGTCTGCTTCGAGTTCAGAGCCCGATCTGTTTTTATAGCCGGACTCCATATGTACATGTATTTGAAAATTTTCATTAAAGTATATAATTGTTTATTATTTTATAACTATTCCTGAGGTGATAGAATTTTAAGTTATGTTAGTATGGTTATTCGTTTATTCAACTACAACTACGACGAATAAATGGATGGCAAAATGCTGGGGCTGCACGCGCGCATATATATATATATATATATAAATAACTCCCACCGAACCGATGCTCTTAATAATGCACTTAATTTTAAAAGAATTTTAAAAACGAAAAAAAAAAGAGAGAAATAATAGGCACTCGAAAGTCAGAAATAAAACAAGTTGCCATGTTAGCTAATGTTTTGATTCAAAGCTGATGAACAATAAACTAATAACAATATATCATGTGCCCAAACGATGACCATTGACTTCGAAGGCAATTCATGACATTTTGGGCTCGAATTTTAGGTCACTAGTTTTGGATTTACATCCTAATAATTAATAAAATTGCCCCCCCCCCCAACAAAACAAGTAACCGTGTCTCGACTTACTAGTTTGTATGTTATTACATATGCAATGACATGTTAAATTCCATAGTAAATTAGCGTTTGTATGTACTCTAAAATGTTTTGATATGCTTTGTGTAGTTGGATTTATGGACACAAGAAGAAACTCAAAAACGCAAACTTAGTAGATTTTTTCATGGGTATCTAATGAAATTGAAAAATATAGCGAGTAAACAATTACCAAATCCCTTATTGAGGAGGAAGTCAAAGTCGAAGAAAAATTGAATTTTCAAACAAAAACCGCAGCTACTTTCAAAATGGCATTAATTATCATTCTTGGAAATTCAACTTTCAAACAAGACCGCTAGTATGGTACATTGATATCATCACATATGTATGACATATTCACATTGCATGTATAAATACCCAAACCTAAGCTGCAAATGACATAAGAATTCACTAAGTTGGTTTCTCTATAGCCATGGCAGCTAACACTTTGAAACCCATCTCCAACATCTTCACCATTTTTCTCTTCACCTTGGTGGTCCTAACTCCAATTTTACCAACAAGTGATGCGGCTCGATTTACCACATTCCAAGGTAAATTTTCTATGTCGGTTTTAGCTAGTAGTATCTTCTGTACAAAATAAAATCTCATCTATGTGTGTGTGTACTCTCTTCTTCAATATACTTTGATCCGTATAGTATTTCATGTAATCTCCTTATAAGTCATTGATTGTGACTAGAGATGTGAAAGTATCTTCAATGCTTCTTCACCCTAAAGGAAGGTGTCCAGCTGTGGAACTAGCCAGCTGGTTCTTTATGGAACCAATTTCATGAGGTGACGGAATTAGATGTTGACATGGAGCAGTGAAAGATTAGGTGTTTTGTTTTTATTCGAGCGCGTCATAAGATTGGTTTTATAAGGAACAAGCAGCCATGTAGATATAGAACGTTTTCAGTGGAGAGACAATTGGAAAAGGGGGAGAGTAAAACAAAAATGAAAGAGCACTAGATAAGTAGGAATTTAAATGTTACTTTCTTTTTAAACGAATTTAACTATTACTTGACATTGCATTTTTCTATCTATGTAATACAACACTAACTTTAGTAGGAGTAATGATATATATATATATATATATATATAAACTGGTATTTAACAGTAGTTCACATAGTATTAAAATTTAAAACGATAAATTAAAATTATCTATACATTTAACTCAACTTATTATTTAGTACTACGCTATTATTGTATCCAAGCTGTTGAAGAAATATTGAAATCTAGTATTTGTTGTATTTTACACCTATTATATATATATATATATATTATATTGATGAATTATTTCTTGTTTGAAGCAGAAGTACTTGCAACCCGACCCATATGCCCGGCTTGTGTGTGCTGTGAACCTCCACCGCATGGTTCGTGCTGCCGATGTTGTGCCTCCCCAATCGTCACCCAATCTGACAATGGTTCACCTTGAAAATTATTATCCACTACAAGACATTTCAACCATTTTTTAGCGTACTAAACAATTGTAACTGATCAATAATAAAAACCGAAGAAAAATAATTTATGTTGTATAGTTTATAATTTCTCGACGAGAAATAAAATAACACAACATTTATGTATTAAATGAATGAAGAATGAAATGTTGAAGTCACAAATTATTCATATTTAAGATTGGTTGTTGAATATGAAAATCATTAAATTTGAAGGAGTTTCAGTCAATTAAAAGGGTAAATTTCACATATGGTGATCAAACACGTTCAAGTTAGACGTTTAGTAACGAGGCTCAAGGTAATCGTGATTAAAACTGATCCAATTTTTATAAATTGACAAATTTAAAATGTAAAACAAAATTAAACGAGACGAGATCTCAAAGCTTGAAATATCAAATGAGTAGAAAGATAACATCGTCATTGGTAGTCTCATACATAGTTTTCTTTGTATCGAGATGAATAATAGCAAATTTTCCGCTTTTTGAGTTTCCATGCATGTTTTGAAATGAATGATGGAAAAGTGAATAGTGTTTGCAACTTGTATAAAATATATGTAGACGAAAATATTGAACAATTTATATTTTTAAAACACAAATGAAAACCTAAATACCTAATGGCGTGTGTATATATATATATATATATATTGATTTTCTTCTAGTCTTCAGTGCAATTAATCCAACTTGTAGGACGTCATTTTTTTTATTCACGCAATAGGATTCAAGTAAAACACTTTAAAGAATGCAACAATTGAAATCCATCAGTTAAAGAAAGAAAGTCTCACGAAATTTTATTAATTAATGCAATAATAACAAAGTCAATAAATAAATCCTAAGTTGTATAAATGAAATATTACAAAATCCCTAGGGGTAAATGGTAATTTAATAAATAAGAATTTAAAATTTAGGGAAAAAAAGGTAAAAGTGGATTTTTAGGGCCTAAACAAAATTTTCCTTTTCCTTCCTACTCTTCCTTGATCAATTTTTAGTATTTATTCTACATAAGTTATAATGTGTTTGATAAGATGTTCAACTGTCATGTGGTATGATTTCACTAGTTTTCTCCTTTTTTTAAAGTTATACTGATATCACATAACAAATTATAAATTACTTTGTTCTGTAAACTTCTTGCCTAATATACGAAAGGATGTGTGTGTGTGTATATATATATACACTTCTTTACTGAAAATTAGTCATTGTCAAAACTCAAAAGTCAACTATGTCCTGAGTGGATATTTAAAGACCCATTTGGTTAGATTTATAAATCAATTTATAAAGAGAATTTATAATGAGTGGAAATGAGTATTGGAGATTTAATTAAAGTTTAAAATGTGTGGTGATTGTTGAATAATTGTCAAATCAATAGTATGTGAATTTATAAATTACAAAAATAAATTGCGTCAAACAAACTCTAAAATTCTAGTCCACAATACTAGGTAGTAACTAGTAAGTATGTATTCTTTATAAAAATTATTTTTCACATTTCCTTATCATCTTTCTTTCATCGTCACCATACATCCTCAAAAATGTTCTTCCAAAATCACTTCTAAAGAGTTCTAGAGAACGAATTGTAAAATTAATACTCTCTCCATCCCATAAAGATAGTTTGACACTCGCTCACAAAGATATTCTCCTTCTATTTTTCATATTGATTAAGAAAACATAATTAATTTTGTTGGAAATATGCAATTTAAGAATATATTTTTTAATATACCATTTGGTTTATTTAATATTTCACTCTAAATTTTCATTATTATTAATTATCATGCATAATAAATAAGGTTAGTTTAGAAAATTAAAAAAATAAATAAGAAAAGAAAAATATAATTTGAGACGGATAAAAATAGAATAGTGGAATATCTTTTTGGGAATTGGAACGAAAGGAGTAGTTATTTTCACATAGATTAAGAAATAATAATAATTAATATAATTGAAATATTAAATTTTACTTATATTTTTCCATATATACTCTTATATACTTTCAATAGATGAGCAGTTGATGTGGAGTAATAACAAGACACATAAATTAGGGGCCTATTCGGAAATGAAAAAAATTAAAAACATGATCGATATGATAAGGGATTATTTTTTTAATATAGATAAAAATAATATACATGACCATCTTTGTAGGACGGAAAGAGTATCTATTAATACATATTTATTACTACATCCGTCCCCACAAGATGATCATTTTCTTTTTTCACATAAATTAAGAAAAATTTATTTAATAGTATTGAAAAAATAAATTTTAACATCATTTACTTATTATATCATTTCATTTATTAATTATTCGACTTTAATAATTCTATTTTGAATTAATCTATTTGAACATACATGTGAACAAAATTTATAACAAAAAAGAGAAAAACTTAGGTACATCCGGCGAACCAACCTAGGTGGTATATCAATTCAATCCTTACACTAAATGTCATTAAATATTACCATCTCATTTCATTCATTTAATATTATTGTTTTTATTAATGCAATTCCCGCCACTCAATTTTTACCTCCATTTTTATCTCATTCTCCTCCACCCAACTCGCCACCTGCCCCACTCATCAGCAAAAACTGACCCTTCAAATTCTGTCTTTCGACTCTTTTCCACTGCAAATCAAGTAAACATCTGCGCATCATTTGATTCCTTTTGGCATTATCGTATTGCTCTGTTTTGGTCTTTTGGAAGACAATTTTGCAAAGCTCAGAGGTAAGTCAATGAATATTTTTCTCTGTAATATTCTTTTCAAAGGTAGTTTATTACAATTTTAATAACAATTATTGTTTGTCTTTTATTACTAATATTAGTATATTAGTATTCAGTGATTTCTTATGGCTATCTTTTTTTCGGGGTTATGTAGGATCCAAGTTACTATGATTTTGACTTTTGGATGATCCATAGAGAAAAGATTTACTATTTGTTTTAGTTAAAATTTTGACACGGTATGACTTTTATTGGAGAGAATATATGAATATATTACAATAAACTTATATTGTAAACTTTTACTCACTATATTTTTTCCCCTTAGGTAAGTGAAGCATGACCTACTTTCTTCAAAGTCTCGTCTCGCCTGTTACTATTTTCATTTGTTTTTTTTTTTTTTAATTCGATCCAATGGTTTACAAAAAAAAGATGTTGCCTATGTTGCTTAATACTTATCTATAATTTTTGTTAGGTTGTAAAATGAGACTATGTTCCCAACATTTGGTTAGCACTTTGTTATTGGAGCCTTCTTATTGACAAAAATGTCCATGCATATTTCAACAACTTATTCTTGAAATTGTGTTGGTGTCTTCAAAAATCTTTTGAGTTATTAAATCATTTATCAAATACACTAAAGTCATTGTAAAGTTAACAAACGAAATATAATCGAATAATATTCCTTTGTTAATTATATTTGCAATTATCGCTGAAAACGAGTGCATGAAAACGTCAAAATAGACGAGAGAATAATTAATTTATACATGTAAAGAAGAAAAGTGGTAATTGACATAAGTGGTGCATAAAAACATAAGTAAAAAAATAGAGAGAGGATAATATGTATCAAGAGAGAATAATTGGATTACTACTCGTTGGTGGATGGAGAGAGAGAGGTGAGAATATTGGAATAAAAAAATATTCACTCACATTAAATTAGATTGACTTGTTATTAATAAAACAATAATATTAAATAAAATGAGATGGCAATAATTAATGACATGTAATATAAGGATTGGTTGGATGTACCACATAGGATGGTATATCCAATGTACTTAAGTTTTTCTCAACAAGAGGGGTCTAAATTACCTTGTTACTTTTAATGACTTTTGGATCCCCTTGAATTATATAGGGATAATAAGGTAATTTAAACCCCCTTTTTGTCATGATTTTCATCTACGTATATGTTCAAATAACGTGACTCTTCTATTTTTTTGATAAGTATGCACATTAAATAAGGGCATATGAGAAAATTAATAATATTTTAACTACTTTTTGAAAAAAAATTGGACTATATTTTGAAACGAATGAAAAAGGAAAAATAGACCATCTTTTTAAGACGGAGATAATATTAATGGGGGTTAAAATTCAATGCTAACTAATACCTATTAGTGTGCTGCATTAAAGTTAGTCATTGTCAGAAGTCAATTTCGTCCTAAGATTTCATGCAAATCAGAAAGAGTAATTTTAAGGAGACATATAAAAGTGATATTAATAGATGACATTTTTATGTGGCACATATTTATTAGGTGATGATAACACCATTACTTTTTTATTATCTAATACAAGTGTGCCAAATATACAATGTCACTTATTCTTCCGATCTCCATTTTCATGTCTCCCTAGAATTTTTCAATCATAAAACTCATCTTCAAACCAGTGCTCCAAATTTGGTCCGAAATGTAATAGTGGCTCCTTATTTTATTTTCTCTCAACTCAATCCTAATTCCAAAATTATTTAATAGTGGTTCGAATCGTACTGTAATGATTAGATATTCAAATCTTCATCGGGAAAAAAATATTTAACTAAAATTTATATATCTCCCCCTTATTTTGAGAGGTGTATCAAAAAAGAATAATGCTATTTATATAGACTGAAGATCGGTCTCCATTATAATTGTTATTTCTTTATTAGCCATTGAATAAATGAGGACCCCATATAATTATGCATATTAACTCATCATTCAATACAGTGATGTCAACAAGATTGGAGACCGATTTCAAGTCTAGATAAATAACATCACTCATCAAAATAACTAGAGTTTGTTGTAGTTGAAACGAAATTGCAAAACATAGTGCGAAGAGGGGGAAAAATACCAACATTGCAGTAAATTGAGACAAAAAAAATTAAAATGTGACGTAACACCAAATTTGGCGAGGCATTTGATAATGGGTTGGAGGAAGGTCTGTACCCAATATGGGTTGGATATGCTTTTAATTAGAAAATCAGTAAATTGCCCATCTAACTATAATGGACCAAATTACAAAGAATCAGAAATACAAGGACTTAAATGCAAATTAACAAATACACTATTTTAACATACATATAATAATAAGTAATTTAATAGGACATATATAATGTGGACATAAGATGTGGTGGATGCTTAACATTATTCTTAATTTACACGTATACATACCCCCTACATAGTTCAAAAAAAGGAATTCATAAATCAGTTTGTCAAAAAATGAGCTAAAATTCTGAATCCTAGAACTAGTAGATTTCTACATCATAGACTCATGGTGCATTTGTTCACTAGGAACTATTAAATGCTCATATGCAATTCATTCTAACAATAGTCCCCAATTAAACTGCTAAAGCCCATTTGCCTTCTTTGCTTCAAATTTGGGTCCATAAATTTCCAAAGCAAGTACTCTACACAATAAAGTCAACTTCAAACGGTACTTTCTTCATTTTGCATGGAGTAAAAATTCACAGTTGCATCAAGAGTAATTGCAATCTAATCGAGTCGGTGAACTTTATACCCAACAACTTAACCAACTCATCTAAAAGTACATTCAACACGATCCTCCAACTATTTCAATAACACGTTGATCGATCCCCGTCTACAAGTACCTTAGACCGTTAGCCGGGACATATTTATTATGTAAAAATATGTAGTCTTCAACAATTAATTCCATCACATGGTAGCATTACTAACCTCTCATGGCCTCTACCCTCCCCCACAGTGCATATATTATTTCTCTGTAATGTATCCCCCAACTACTTTGCTCTCTTATTATCTTCCTTATTGTATTACCATAATTATTATTATTATCAGTCACAGCTCAAAAGAATCAAGAAATTAAGATTATGCATTATTGGATCCTGCATGCATGCAGGGCCTTTAATGCAGTAGAACTACTTTTGGAGCTCCTATTAATGGCTACCCAACGCTCTTGTCTCATATCCAACACAAGATTTAATTCAATAACTGAGTATATATTTTTTTCATCATCAAAGTTTCTGTACTGAGAGATTCACAAGTTAAGAAAAAAAATGGGATTTTTGTTGCTTCTTACATTTGCACTTGTGGCCATTGCTGGGTTGAGGGGAGTGAATTCTGATGATCCCCCAACCACACTTGTGCCTGCTGTAATTACATTTGGTGATTCAGCCGTGGATGTGGGAAACAATGACTATATCGGCACCATTTTCAAGGCCAATTATCCGCCTTATGGCCGGGATTTCAAGAACCATCAACCTACTGGGAGGTTCTGCAATGGAAAATTGGCTACTGATATCACTGGTATTTGGGTTGTTATCTTTGAATTCAGTTCCATTTCATCTTCAGTTGGGCTAATTTGTTTCCTTTTTTTCGTGCAGCGGAGACTCTTGGATTTACGGCGTATCCACCGGCCTATCTTAGCCCTCAGGCATCTGGGAAGAACCTTCTGATTGGAGCCAACTTTGCTTCTGCTGCAGCTGGATATGATGATCAAACAGCCATTCTAAGTGTAAGAATTTAGTATCCAACATTAAATAAGTCGAATCTAGTATCAGTACCGTGAAAATCGAACTGAATTTTGTGCATTGCAGCATGCAATTCCCCTATCACAGCAATTGCAGTATTTCAAAGAGTACCAAGCAAAACTAGCAAAGGTAGCAGGGAACACCAAGTCAGCATCCATCATCAAGGATGCATTGTACATAGTGAGTGCCGGTAGCAGCGATTTTGTGCAGAATTACTATGTCAATCCTTTTATCAACAAAGTCTATACTCCCGATCAGTACTCTTCAAACCTCGTCGCCATATTTTCAAGCTTTATCACGGTAATATACCGACCAACAACTTAAGCTTTTACATCAAATGGCCTTAAAACAGAATTCTAATGAGAAGTTGGTGTAATTGGTAAACAGAATTTATATGGGCTGGAAGCAAGGAGAATTGGGGTGACTTCACTCCCACCACTAGGCTGCCTTCCGGCAGCAAGAACTCTGTTTGGTTTCCACGAGAGTGGCTGCGTGTCTCGTATCAATACAGACGCCCAAGGATTCAATAAGAAAATCAACGCCGCCGCCACCAAACTCCAGAAACAACTTCCCGGACTTAAGATTGCCATTTTTGACATTTTCAAGCCCCTTTATGATCTTGTTTCAAATCCATCGAAAAATGGTACTATCAAACAAATAAATGAATATCAGCAACGTCAGTAACTTACTTACATCTGCTGAATCGCCTAATTCTTTTTTGCTTCTACAGGATTTACAGAAGCAAGAAGAGGTTGCTGCGGAACAGGAACTGTAGAAACAACTTCATTCTTGTGCAACCCAAAGTCGATAGGGACGTGCAGCAATGCAACACAGTATGTATTCTGGGACAGTGTGCATCCTTCTCAGGCTGCTAATCAGGTTCTGGCTGATTCGTTGATCATCCAAGGGATCAGCCTCCTCGGTTGAGCCAAGATAGTCTACTACAACAAGTGCACACGTTATATGTTTGTAGTATTAGACACGAGTGGACGATATAAAGCTACCTTTACATCCTCAAAACCGCTCAATCCTGCAGTTTCTGGTACTCTTAGAGAGGCAATACAAAGTAACGATAACGAGGATGTTACTTATTTCTTTGTTTTCCCTTGAAAGAACATTAGAAGGGCTTTTTCTTTTTACTGTTTGTTTATTATTGTAATAATAAAAGAAACCACATAATATTTAGCTATCTATTATCGATTTCCATTCAAGTTTGCTTGACTCCGAGAGAAGACCCTCTTAAAAATAAGCTCAGTTGAATTGTGGACAATGAATTATGCATCCAAGATTATGACAAATCTTTTAAGGGTGATATGACGTGATTTAATCCAAGATATTACTTAAAAACTTGTTGAGAGAGGAAAAGAACAAGGCATAGAATACACAATCGAAATGCTATTACTTCAGTTGAAATTCCTACAGTATGTTTGCTTTGTCTGTAAATCGCAGAGCACGAGGTTCCAATACAAAAACAGAAGCCCTTGAGAATGGATTTTTTTTTTTTGGGTAAAAAAATCCATTAACTGACAGAAAGCAGCAGGACATATGAATTAAAACTAGAGGGGAATTACAGGTATGTTAGGAGGAACAACAAGAAGTAATGCAACAAACTGGCCGTGCAAGCAGGGCAGATGGAATTGGCCAGAGAAGCATCAAAGAACGGCTTTCTCTACAGTAATAGCAATCCTATTTTTCTTCGTCAGCTGTTGAACTGCTTTCTCTACAGCTATTTTAGCAGCTTCTGTGTATCTGATTTCTTCATTTCTGGCAGCAGTCCATCAACATTATTATCATGCCCAAGCTACCCGAAAAAAAAAAAAAAGGGAAGAACAGTTACAAATATGTCAGGCACTTCAGATTGCTAATAATACTTATTCGGAAAACCTATGGATCCTTTAAGAAAGCATAACAAGTAAGCACAGACCTGAAGATTCTTAACAGAAGCCTGAAGCACATGGCCAAGGTTGGCTGTCCCAGAGATGGATGTCACAACATTAGGTCTTGCTGTTACAGAACCTTGAGAGAAATCCTTAGTGACTCCCTTGCTCCTCCTTTTTTCCAAGTTTCTAGACGGTTTCTGATCCTTTGTATTCAATGCACCGATAATCTTGTTTTGCAGTATTTCAGGTAGTTTTTGGTTCTTCATAGTCCCCACGAGGCCTTGAGGAAACACATCAGGTGTAGATAATTTCCCCTGCCGTAAGAAACCAAGCAAAATAATAGGAAAGTAAGATAACACAGTACCAGGTAAATCTGAATTTCCACGAATGAGACGTGTGCTCTTCCGATCTCAGAGAACCAGACACATACACGGTGTTTCTGTCTATAGGCCATTGAATTACTTTGCAGTTTTTGTTGCAAAGGGATCTGCAGTAGTGTAATCCACAGTCATATAAAGGGGAAAACATTGATAATGATTATAGCATTGTGTAACTATCTAAGAAAGTATTCTTACATTTGCAGAAAGGTTTTCTTGGCAATTCTGAGCTCCATAATACAAGAAAGGTCTAGCACTGTTTTGATATGGAGGAACTGAAAGGTCTTCTGAATATGGATTCCAAGAAGTCATTTGTGGTATGGGAACATTTTGATTTGCAGTATGCTCCCAAGGGCGGTAACGAGAGAGGCCGGGATGCAGTGGCTGAAATTCAGAGGCAGTGACATCCAAGCTACGAGTGCAAAATGACTGAGGTGAGTACTTTGTATGACAACTTTGCATCCCCTCTGGATTGTACAGAACAAAGGCCACATACAGAGTCTTCCCGCGGATATTAGTTCCTAGGAAAAACCAACTAAAGTAAGATCTGGAGAAAGAATGATCCACGACATACATGGAAACAGAAAGGGAAAACGAGATTCAGCTTACCATTTAATGATTGCAGAGCCTTCCCAGACTCATTTGAATTGGAAAAGCTAACAAAACCGCATCCTTGGCTAACTCCATCACTACCACGGATCACAGTTGTTGATGTTACTTTTCCGTAACCACTGAAAATTTCTTCCAATTTTCGGTCATCGATAGACACTTCTAGATTATCCACAAATAGAATTGAAGGCTTTAACTCCTGATAAAGACTTTCATGCCCATATCCATATATTTGTCTTAGAAGCTTCACTCTGTCAGATTTCTTTTGAGCTGGTCCCACAAAGAGATTCTTTATTCCTGATTCATGGCAAAATATACGTTATGAAGTTCTACTCTGTGAGACAGCAATGAAAAAGGGAAAACATACTGGACATATCCAAACTAGGTAAGAATGATGTTTACCAATCAGTGCTCCATTTAAAGCCACCATGGCTTTTATAGCCTCTTCATGTGTTTCAAAATTTACAAATCCAAAACCTTTCGATTTCCCCTTCTCATCTTTCATTATGATAGCACTGAAGACCTTCCCATATTCTGAGAACTTCTCTTTGAGGAAATCCTCTGTCAAGTTATCATCTATATTTTTGACGTACAAGTTTGTAAATCCTAGCCCTGTGTCCTTCCTTTCATTCTTTTGAAGGAACTTCGACACATATCTGAAGTAAACAAACAAGGAACATAGAATTACAACACTATTCGAATATTGCATCTAAAAGTATAAAACATGCTCAAATGATAAAGCTATCATTATCACCAAAGTCTGTCAGATATGATGAAACTAAAACTAAAGAAAGAACTTCACAAGTGTCCTGATTTGTCAATGATAGTGGCCTAATTAACCAGTTTGTCAATAAGCAGTGAGTGAATGGAACATCAGTTAGAATGATTTTCTATCCTTACACATTTAAATATTTATTTTAATCCCATATTATTCAATTAGACAATTATCTTATTTAGAATGATAAACAAGCCATGAAAGGAAATGAAAGCATTAATTAGATCACTTCCGGAAACATGTCTCCTTGAGTCAGGTGGTTCAAAGAATTTATTCCAAATGTAATATGCTGTATGATGAGTTGGATAGCATGATGAAGTGATGCTACAAATTCGTAAGCATTAGAATAAAGATTTGAGTCAACAAAATGAACTGATAAAATTGAAATTGTTAACATATTCTTTAAAATCAAGAGGAAAATGATATGCCCCCAATTTTGAGGGAAAATAAGAGCAGAAGCAGTCATCCAAAATGTGCCTCATAGTTGGAAAAAAAAGAACTGACAGAATAAAGCAAGGACTTACAACTTCTTCCCTTCCACCACGGTGCCATTCATGGCATTCAGAGCTGCCATTGCTGATATCTCAGAATCAAATTGAACGAATCCAAAACCCCTACTCTTCCCATTTTCCTCAGCGACTTTGCATGAAAGTATATCTCCATACTTGAGAAAGATTTCTTGCAAGCGAGCGCTGGTAATTGAAGGGTCAAGATTGTTTATAAAGAGGTTCCCAATGCCAGTCTTCCTCATGATAGGGTCTCTCTGACGCCACATAATCCTCATAGATTTTCCCCTCAATTTATTGTAGTTTAGGCAAGCAAGAGCAGTATGAGCTGGTTAAACAAAAAACTACTGTTTAGGGAGACAATATGACTAACAGAAACTCACACAAATCAAAAGCAGGAATTAGTTGTCTGAGTTCCTACACAAGATAGGCTCAAGTAAACCCATTTTCTTCGTATGTCTATTCAGAAGACAAGCGTCCAGTCACAGGAATGCAAATCTTTAAATCCAAAGTTCAACCCAAAAATTTCCGAGTTCAAAAAATTATTTCCTTGAAGAAATCATAATCGAGGGAAAGAACAGTACGCTATTTTAAGTAAGACATCACAGGCAAGAAAATCGACAGATATCACGAGACACCAATATGTATGAAAATCATCTTCATAAACTTGCATCGAGAAAAGCCCCTTTTCAGTTAAAGAATTTACTTAGTGAAACGAAAATCACAATCTCTCGCATTCAGGAAAAATAAAGAGAGCTAAAGATGAAAATAGAGAGATGACACTTCAGAAACAATACAGTACCAAACCCAAGATGAAAAATCAAAATCCAAACACTAATATTTATACACCAGACACTAAAAATTACACATTGAGAATGACATACACACATTTTCACACAAGCAAACTCTGAACAAAAATCTGGAAACCAGAAACGAGAAAAAAGAAGTAAACCTATTTTCTTGGTTGATTTCTAAAGAAAGCACATTACAAAAACAAAGTTAGACAAAAGTTCTTTACCATCAGAGGGAGAAGAGAAGTTGACGTAAGCGTAGCAGAGGGACTTGTTGGAAAATTTGTCCCGGCAGAGGTGAACGGATGACACCGGGCCCACCTGGCTGAACACCGGCAATATATCCTTCTCGGTCACCTCCGGGTGCAGATCACCCACGTAAAGTGACGCCCTCTGCGTAGGGTCAGCCAATGGTCGCACGGGCGCTGAAACGGGTGATTGTTGTACAGACGCCCTCTGCGAAGGACCCACCGCCGGTGGTGGCACCGGCTGAGCTGCCTTGGTTGCCGCCATTTTCTTTCTTCAAGTATGGATATCAGAACCTCAACAAGTTAAACACTTCACAGAGAGAGAGAGAGAGAGAGAGAGAGAGAGAGAGGAAATTGGAATTTTGAGCGTACAAACTCTGTATCTGTAAATGCGATATGTGTGTGTGGGGGGGGGAGGTGAGAGAGAGAGAGAGAGAGAGGGAG
>CAVNYN010280810.1:0-55267 GCA_963692815.1 Nyctanthes arbor-tristis | reverse complement strand
CCCTTTGTCTCTTGGAACCCTCTATGCCGTTATTTCCACAGACAAGTACGCAGATTTCAGCTGGACGTTGGTTTCGTGGGAGCTGGGCATTGAGGTCTGTATAAGGATGAGCTTGTCGGTCCTGCCCTTGGTGATTGGCCACGTATTCGCTCAGGTACCCCCGTTCCATTAGCTTCTCGATCTATCGTTTGTCCGTGTTGTGACCCACACTCTTATGATACTTACAGTACCTGGACTGGTTGGCGTCCTTCAGCGGCTTCCTCAAGAGCCTTGCCTTGGATAAAATTGGATCATTTTTCAAGACGTTGAAGATGTGTTCAACTTAGGTGTTGAGCTTGGTGAAGGGCTTAAACTGGAAGACTTCTCGCCACGTCGTGGGTCTTTTTTTGCCTTCTGGTCCTTCCTCTCATCCTTTGGGGTTTATTCAACTCGCGAAGTTCCTTCAATGGCCTCCTCGGCGCTAATGTACTTCTCAGCCCACCTCAGAAGCTCCTTATAAGTGCTCAGGAGATCTTCGTACATGGCCCACCAAAAGCGGGTGTCTTTGTAGAGGCCTGATTTGACCGCGATCAGAAGCCATTTGTCTGCCACTTTGTCTGTGGTCATGACCTGTTTATTGAAGTGATCTAAATAGCCTTTGCGCGGTTCTGATTTCCCTTGCTTGATTGTCCCTAACATCTCCTTGGGAGTAGCCCTGGCCTTGGACCTGATAAATTAGGAAGTGAACTCGGAAGATAGCTGTTCCCAACTATGCACAGACTCTTAGGCCAAGTTGCTGTGTCAAGTCTGAGCGTTACCTTCCAAACTAAGTGCAAAATGTTTACACATGATGGCTCCTGTGGCATTCTGCAACTCCATCCAAGACACGTATCGGTGAAGGTGCGCGATTGGGTCTGACTCTCCGCAGTAAGTCCCTATCTGAGGGAACTTCATTTTAGACGGCATGACGGCTTCACCGATGAAGGGGTAAAAAAAGGACGGCCTTCCCCACAAGTCGTCTGCTTCCTTCCACTTGGACTGTTTCTATTTGAGGTCGCTCAACCGTTTCCTCAGCTTGTCCAGCTCATGGATCTAGTGAAGGGCTGGCCGTTGGTCTTGCAGCGTCTCTGGATGCGAACTGGAACCATGGCTGTCATGGTTCATGGGTGTAGGACTTCTCATCCTCTGTCTTCGTTCGCTCGGTCGCATAGGTTCTGGCGACCTTGGACGTCTGGAACCTCGTTGAGGGCGGGGCCCTAGCCTGGTAAACATGCTGCCTTCGACTGTATTTCTCGCAGGAGGTGGTGCAGCTTGGGAGCTGGCTGACCGGAGTTTTGGGTCAGAGTAAAACTTAGTCTCCTTCTGACATGTTCCCTTTTGAGGGTTAGCCCTTGCTAGAGACCTTTTGATGTTTTTGGCACGCAAGAAGAGTTGCCATGAGAGGAGGATCATGCACTGTTGAGAGGCTGGCGGGTTATGCTGTTGCAACCGCCAGACTTCTTCAACGAGGGCCTCGACCTGTCACTGAAGAGTTTCTGTCTCTGTTGTAGTTGTCGGTTGTGAAGGGCCTGCACTAGCAGTGGCCCGGTTTTTTCTGAACTTAGGGGTAGTTCAATATCACTAGTTCTTGTCTTTTGACTCTCGGAGCGTCTTCCAATCATGTCCTTTTGCCTTTAGTTAGCTTTCACTAGACGTTTGCTTTACACAACTTTTTGTAAGTTTTCCACATACGTCGCCAATGTGTTGATGCCAAATTTAGCTTTCGACTCAACAAACAAGATTTATATTCGCGGGAAATTTGTATTCGAATTGATACGAGCAATCAATACAGAAAAGGCAATGAATGTTTTTTTAATCTTTGTAATAAATGGAAGACTATAAATGTGTAAAGACAAGAAGAATGAGGTTTGGGTGTCAAACCCCCTCTCACTTCTATTTTGCCTATATTTATAGTATACATTTACTTGTTTTCGTGGATTTAATGATTGCATATATTTAATGTCAGACCTGCAAGGATGACGTAGGTGTCAAATCGATAGGGGTTAATCCTTCACTTTTTTTACTAATGGTTGTTTAAGCCACGCCTGGGGCAGGTAACCACCGTTTTACATTTAATGCTGCGTCCCATCAGCCGTTCATGATAGGATTTCCCTCGTGGGTTCCCATGCTACTATCCAGTGGGCTAGCTCGTTAAGTCATGGCGCTTCGTCGGGGCATTACGAGCTCCCTGTTTGGGCGCCTAGACGCCCGGGACTGTAAGAGCGCTTGGAGAAGATGTTTGTCGATAGGTCGTTGAATAAGGTCTTCAGGTTTTCTGGTCGTCAGGTCGTTAGGCCGTTGTGTTAGGTAAGGCGCTTAAGGCCTGTTATCAAGAGCCTATACCTGTTGACCTTTGTTGACCTTTGACCTTGTGATTCTTGCAACCTAGTAGGCTATAAGTTATAAGTTGAATTAATTTAGTTATGACTCACTATTGACTTAAAATTAGATTGTAATTTAATTTCACGAAAAGATCTCAACTTTTGAGTTAAGAATCGGCTGGGTCCCCAACTTTTTTTTCCAACCTCTTGAGTCCCTAACATTTTATAAATTCTCACAATAGGTCCCTTCTGCCACTATTCCTTTTTCATGAATCGCCTTCCCCTCATGAATTGCCACTGGAAACTGCAGCAAAATGATGTCGTTTCCAGCAGCAAATGGGGGGATTTACTCCCTCTCCAAAAATGCTGCTGTCATTTCTAACAACATTTTGGCAGCAAAATTTTGGGGGGAGGGGTTGAATCCCCATTTCCAGCACTCCCCATTTTTGTTGCTACCATCTCTGGTAGCATTTTTGTGGAGGGGAGGGGAGAGAAGCGGGAGTTGGATTCCCTAATTTGTTGTCGGAAATGGGTCATTTCTGGCAGTAAATGGGGGAACCGTTTCCAGCGGCAATTCATGAAGGGATTTTTTTTTGAAAAGTTAAAGGAATAGTGACAAAATGACATGTCGTGGGAATTTGTAAAAGGTTGGGGACCAAGGAGGTCGAAAAAAAAGTTGGGGACCAAGCAGATTCTTAACTCAAAAGTTGGAGACGATTTGTGAAATTAACCCTTAAATTTAACACCACCAATGTGTTAAAAATAACATTTTAAAAAGCGTAAGGCATAGAAAAGTGTCGAGGTCGAGCACTAAACCTAAAAGCACTTAAGTGCACCAATGTGTGATAAAAGCGTGATTAATATGTGATAAAGAACAAAGCGTGGTGAAGCGTGAAGTCCAAGCTTCGAGCATAAGTACTACCTAGGCAAGCTTTTAAAACATTAGTTAAAAATCAATAGCTAAATCTGACATACATAACAATTACTAAAACCCTACTTTATTGTTTATATGGATAGTTAAATTTAATAACACCAATATAGATACTCTAACATAAACTGCAATATCAATTTCAACCTTCCAAAACCTTTCTTTAACATCGAAAATCTTGCAACGGTTGAAACAAAAGGACATTACATATCAAGCAAGCCTAATCACCGATCGGAAGTTTGTTCCTCTACTGGCTCAAAAAGGCAGTTGGATCTCACATTTCCTTTATCTTGTATGTCATGCTACAATCACCTTTGCTCATACTCCACGTACTTGGCTGCAATCGTCCCTCCTTGTTCTCGGCCTACATCGCCAAGCTAGGAAAGTGTTGAATTCCCTCTATTGATTCCTTAATGTTGGCCTTTGCTCTCAATTTCATTTACCTCCCTCTTGGGCATGCAACATGTTATTTCGAGAAAGAAGTTGATACGGTCCAACTTGATTTGTAATAAGTAAAGAGTATATCTCTATCTCCTACAATAATTTAGGGTGATTGTTACTCGGTCTAAAATGTATATTTTTCTTCCGAAAGCTATACATCATTTAGCATATCATTTATTGTATTGGCCAAGTAAATGAAGGACATTAATCATAACAACCACACATAACAAGTAACTCAACAAGAGAGTTAGATAAATACATTGCAAATGAGAGAAACCAAGAAGAAATACCAGATTAAAAATGAAACCATTCCCTTGAATGGATTCTTGAAACTTGATGATGCACAATCTTGATTTCTCAAAACCTTCCCTCTTCTTCAAATTTCTCTCCATTCTCCAATATTTTATTAGGCTTGTTAGATGCTTTATAATTGGTTTACGTGCTTTTGGATATTTTATGTTGTATGTTACGAACTAAAAAATGTGTATAGCACCACAAATACATGTTGTAAATTTTCGGGGTAAAATATCAAAGATTAAATGAACTCTAAGGCACGATTTCGCTATCTTTTAAGAAATATTTCTCGCCCTCGGTATTACAAAGGGTATATAGAAAATCTCTCTCAGAATACAATGGAGGTGTTTGATTCAAACTGTGACAATTTAATCAAACCAATGAAACTCTAAATTTATAAATTGATGATGACTAGAGAAAGAAGAAGAGAAAGCTGAAGAGAGTTAATGAATTTTGAATCAATCTGCTGCAAATGGAATCCATCAGAATATATAGAAATGAAAAGGTCGATCCCCGTTTCGTTGCAGCAAACAAAAGTCAGGGTGGCAAACCATTTGGGAGACACAAAAAACGAACATATGAAAAATAAATTATGAAAATATCTAACAATACACAAGTCTTATCAAGTAATAAAGTAAAGTATGAGTACGAGTTGTCAATTGCATGATGAGTTGTTACTTAGTGATGCACTCGTGCAATGCAGAGGAAGAGTAATTCTAAAAAAATAAGTAAAAATACAATAAAATTGAAACGTATAAATATTTAAAAATTAAAAAAAGTTCAAGATGTTTTCCTTGAGTAGTTTGAAAAGGAATTAAAATAATAAAATACTTCAAAGATAAATAATATTTCTCTTTATGAAATGAAATAAATTATTCAAAACACAAACATGGAACAATAACAACAACAATAATAATAATAGTAGTAGATATTAATTTATTAGTGATCAAATTTGATAATAAATAGGGGTAAAACCCTGTAATGATTTATGGATTTAAGATACTATGAAGTTAAAATTAAATACTACTTCCGTCTCATAAAAATAGTCTTGTATCTCTTTTTTACCCATTCTGAATATAGCCACTTTATTTTTAAAAATATAGTTGAAGTATTAGTTTTCTTATATATCCATATTAATATACATCATAATAAAAAAAATAAAATTATTAAAGTGTAATAATTAGTAAATGTTAAATAATGTTAAATTTTTTAATGCCATTAAATGTACTTTTCTTAATCTATGTTGAAATAGGAATTAAGCAATCTTTGTTGGATGGGGTAGTATAAATATTTTAGGTTTCAAATGTACAATGTAGGTTCCTAGGCACATATAAGCTATTTTGCTTTCCAAGTTTGAAAACCGTACTATGCTTTACAAATTCAAATTCAAACATTTTTTCCTTACCCATTAAATACTATGAGTAAAAAAACATATGCATTTGTATTGCAAGTTTGACCTATTGGGAATAAACCTTTTGTGAATAACATCACATAAAACCCTAACTCATGTCAAAACATCGAGAATAATTACTAGAGAAGCAGAAGCGTACCTGAATCCAAAGACATAACTGATCGTCTAGAACCGTGTGGTTGACCTTCTAAATCAACATGTTTTCTTTAGGATTTTTCTTTGAAGATGGGATGTCAGACATAATAGAATTTTCTTAAACGTGTGATCCGGGGACCATAACCGATGTATATATAGAGATAACATGCACGTTATCCCTAGTGTTTCTTTATTTCAGCGCATCATTGAAATAGAAAATATCCAATGAATCTCTACACATTAAAGGCTCACACCCTATCAGATACATAAAATCCCAAATTACCGAAACCTTATTAGATCACTTTAAGTAGGCTTAACTTTACATGACAGCCCACAACACATAATTATTCATATATAAGCCCAACGTTGGATTAAAGATCCAACATGACCACCTTTGAGATGATGAACATGTGCATGGATGGATTCTTGAAGCTTGAAAATGTACAATCTTGATTTCCCCAAAACCTTCCATCTTCTTCAAATTTCTCTCTTTTGCTGCCACAATTTTAACCTCCAAGAGTAACCACTCCGATTAATCTCCCCTTAGATCCAAGAATATATCATAGTACTCAATTGTTCCACCTATTTTTATCTCTGATGTAATTCTTGTTGATTCTATTAATGAATAAATCTATCTTCTTCTTCTTCCCAAAAAAAAAAAAAAAGTCTTGAAGGTCAAACCCCCTATTTTACTCTAAATTTGCACAAAAGAGTCCCACAATATGAAAATTTGAGCATTTCAGGATAGGTTGTACAAGACTACACAATGCATTCTACAACATCGTTGTATTAAAGGTATGTTTATTTAGGCGCCCCCCAACATCACCTTTTCTTGTACTTTCGATCCTTTTCCAAAGAGTCTAGAAACTTTCAGAATCATTTTAAATGGTCTTCAAACTTCAAAATGACTCCATATGTAGACTTTCAAGTTTTACAAGTGTGTGAACAAGTCCCCTATACTTCAAATTTCTTTGTAAAATTGGTCCTTTTACTTTCTTTTTTTCCAATCGGGTATTTTTAACTTACAATGATGAAATTTAAACAACTATGAGTAGAAATCCTTCAATTAATTAATTAATAAAATGTTCATTTAAAAGCTAAAATAGTGTGCAAATGTACACTTATCACACCATCACAGCCCTGAACTTGAACATTGCTTGCCGCAAGTAAGAATGTCAACAATCACGTTCAACACTTAAAACTCAAATTATCAATGTAAGTAAACTTGCAACCTTACTTACAAATATAAAATTGTAATATCAATCTACATGAGTGATCCAAAAAGTACCACAAAAAGTTAGGCTTATTCATATTTGACAACAGAGAAAAGGCACTCCCAATGATCATCTCAGCTTAAAAAAAAAAAATAAAATGGTTTTCAAATCAAAAGATAGTTTTTTAACAAATGTTTAATCAACAATCTAATCTTGTGGTGATTCGCCCAAAATTGAGTGTTTTTTTTTCGAAGGACAAAATTGAGTGTTTTGAAATCAAGTTTCAACTGAGTAATTCAAACTCACTAGTTATCTATATCTCGAAAGATAACTACACTTGCTCGATTTTTTCCCTTTTTGTAGGTAGTTCACATTGTAGTCGCCAAGGGTAGCCTTCTTCATCGATAGATCATCTCCTACACATTGATGATACATAGGGCCAAATTACTCAATACTAACTCACATTCCCTTGGGTAGACAACTTTATTTACAATTTCCAAATCTTAAGAAGAATTAATCATGACTATAGCTCAAAATAAGATAAGCCTTTGGATCTTCATTATGAATCAACAACATTTTAAATTTGGGTAAGGTAATTTATACACACAAGAAAAATGCAAAATCCACTCCCAAACTTGAAATTCACGTTGTCCTCAATGTGAAAAAAAGAACAATGCATAAAAAGTAGGAGGACTAATGAAACTTCCCCAGTTTATATGTGCAAAGTGTTTGTAGTCCACCCTTAAACTCCGGATAAACCTTGAATTGAGGTAATACTAGTTGCTCTTCACCAGGGTACGCCATTGAACATCATTGGGGAGTCCTATAAAATTAAGGAGCAAAGGTAGGTATGAGAGGTAAATAACTAGAAAAAATAACCACCAAACTTATTTACAAGTTTATGCATTAGGTCTCTAAATATTTAACAACATATAGGATGGCCTAAGTATGCTAAAAATTGATATTTAATCTAAAGGAGCTAATAAGTAAGAGTAATAAAATTGGGTTGTCTCATGACAAGTTCTTATTTATAATGTTTAACTTGACTATGAGTATGATCCCTTCCGATTGGCAAGAGAAATAGATTAAAATCATCACCTAATTGATTAAATTCAATTAAAGAAGATTGGATCAAACATTGTTTTATAGTATTGCGACTCGTAAATTTCCTTATGCAAAATAGAATTTTAAATAATGTTTAGATTTTTTTCTCGGTTAAAATAAAGATTTTAAGATTTTTTAAGATGTCAGATATTTTAAACGGGGAGCTGAGATGCTAAGTCAAATTAATATTCTATTATTTGTCACCACAATAATAAATAAAAGATGCAACTATTGAGAGAATGCTGGAAATAACTATTTTAAAAGATTATTTATATTAATAAGAAAATAATTATTTTATTCAAAGTTAACATTGATGATTGAGTACACATAGAGGTTGTAAAAGTATTGAGGGGAAAATAAACTTTGATTATAAGTAATCGTCAAATATTTGAAAGTATAATAAGAATAATACAAGTATTAACAAAACACCTATTTCTGGCCACATGCTTATATTTGAGTTAACTCCAACTAATCAACCCTTAAGATAATTACATATAATTACTAAAAATTAAATATTTTATGTTATTACTATTTTTTTGCTAAAATTATGTACATTTACGTCATAAATATAATGCATATAGATCAATAAATCAATTACTTTGTTGGTGAACTCCAAGTGATTATAGGACATGTGCACATTGAATTGTCCGTAGGATCTATCAAACCATGCTCTAATACCACCCAGACTGTCACACCCTTAAATATTTTAATATTTCTATATTTCCTAAAAATAACTTTTTAAAATATTATAATGTTTATATATATATGAGTTTTTCGATAACTGAAAATTTACTTTAATTAAAATAATTTCCAAGAAAGATTATTTAAGGCAGACAAAATTTATTTTCAAATTATTCAAATATATCTATATAATAATTTAATAAAGTCGTTTTTATCAAATGATAGATAAATTTCATTTATTAACACAAACGAGAAAGATATAAAATACTTTAAGTTTATAATAAGATAGTAATGCTAATTATCTTAAAATAAAAACAATTGTAAGGGATCAAGGGGCAGTCCAAGTGGAAAAGGACCTGACTCCTTACTGGAGTGATCCGGGTTCGAATCCCCACCATCTCCCGTTGTAATAAAAAAAATAAAATAAAATAAAAACAATTGTAAAGATAGAAATACTAATTATCTTAAAAATAAAAACAATTGTAACTTTTAGGGTGCCCTTGGTGGTAGATATGTAGTTACACCATCAGGATTCCAGCACACAGTCCTTTCATCACCTTGGAGTTGTCACCAATATTCGTTACTTGCCTTGTCATACCTACAATGCAAAATTATATATGAGTTAACGCTCAGTAAATAACGCCATGCCTAGACATATATATGATGCCTATATGTGATGGTTTTGTGTACTACAATGCAAATACGGCCCACTATAATGATTCACCAAAACAAGACGTCAAAACTTGAATTATATAATGTCATTATAATTATGGGTTCTTTATATAAAAGGTACTACTATATATGTCAATAATTTGTACACTCCTATTGCAAACAAATTATAAATATACCCCAACTCCTTGTAAAAACACCATTACCTCAAACAGTATAACTAAAAAAATTTGGGAAGATAATATAGAAAATCAGAATATTAATAACTGCCATCCGATAAATATGCTAGAAATTAAAATTGTGGTAGTTACAAAACTTGATTCTGATAGAGATGTGGAATGTATCAAATAGCAACAAGTATCTATTATTTAAAATCTGGCAACAAGTATGTTACCACCCCATAAGGTTACCCATTTTAAAATGTTACCAATAGAATAATGAAAATCATAGACAACGTGTTACCATAGCAAATGTTGACATCTGGAAAATGTGATTAGATTATTGGGAAATCTGTATAAGGAATCTAATCATGTTTCAGAGTGCAAAAGGATCCATGGATATGTAATCTGGCAGCAATTTTCATGTTCAAAAGTTTTACAGTGAATAGATGCTAAAACCTGTATTCGAGCATCAAATTTAGTAATCTGAGCTGGAAACATGATAACATAATCCAGCATCTTTTAATTTTTTTTTTGATTGATATTAGGTATCTCAGCTTGCGCCAAACTAATGCTGGGCCTCCAGGACCCTTGCCCCTAGAACCCTGGAGGAGGTAAAAAAAGTTTAGGATCCGAAAATCCAGCATCTTTTAATTTTTTGCCCATTAGCAACATATACATTGGGTTTAAAAAAAAAAAAAAGGACCTGGTAACACAAAACATTGATTTCTAAACACAAACATGGAAAAGGATGACGGCACCGCTACTTAACAAAAACATAATTCTAGTAAAATGAATAATGGAAAACTAGAACAAGAACATTTATTAGCTATAAGTAAAGAAACCAACATCATCTGTTTTCATATGATAATATCCTAATGAAAACCTGAAATAGTCACTGCCACAAAAAACAACCACCTCCCAAAAATAATAAATAAATAAAGCTTGAGAACCCCACAAAAAGACCCAAGCATCAAGAAAAATATATCACAAATCAACACCGCCATCAATGACGGAGCCAAGAGCTATTACAAGACTGGGCCAGAAGAGTGAGTCTTATATTACGCACAGTTAAATTACCTTTATATATAATTTTTTTTTTAAAAAACAAACTCAAAAAGAAAATTTCCAATTTAGGGGGGTCGGGGTCGGCATGGCCCCCCTTAGCTCCGCCACTGACCGCCATGACACCTAATTGCACAAAAACCCCATAAAAAAGGACATGTACGAACCCCAAATATTGGAAAAAGTTTTTTCCAAACAACATGTAACAAAACAATAAAGAAAATTATAAAAAGAGTATCTTGATCCACATTTGAGTTTAATCCGGACTTCTCGTAACCATTTACCGAGCAAGCATTCTGGACTTCTTGTGCAGAACGATTCGTGCTTCAATTGCGTTTGGAAGCCATGAGTTGATGCAGGAAACTGCTACTAATTCATAGAGACAATGAACTGAAAACCCAGAAACAAGAGTAACATATATATAGACTAAGAAGAAGCTTCAATGATGTTTGTACGAGTGAATAAAACGACGTGACAGAATAATTAGAGTCCAGAAAGAAACGCAATACTTTTAAGAACTAAAATTTATTATTAGAATTTAATTAGCTTTAAATTTTAAATAAGAAATTCTGTTAAAAAATGATATGGAAATCACATTTATAAATTATATAAAAAATCAGTTATCATTACTATAAATAACTGATAATAAAATGTTCAAAAAGAAAAACTACTAATAATAAAAAAATAAGAATAAAAACATTTTAATATGTATTTAAATTTTTGGAAAATAAGTAAAAAAGGAGGGCACAATAATTACAATAAGGAGTGGTATATATAAACACAATTAGTTTCACAATAAGGTATTAAAACAAATCACTAGACAAAAGAAGGCATGTCCTCTAATTATCTATAATTAGGATATCTATAACTATTCATCATGTTTCTCATTTAAAAGTTGTCACACTATCAAAGATAGTAAACAACACTTAAATGAGAAAAATCTAGTTTATGTGATTAGTTCATCCCTCGACAACTTTTGATTTAATGATCCCTTTTGAACATTGTAAATTTGAGGACGGCGCAAAGGGTCAAAGATCACTTGATTCCGACCTTGTTCGATATCTAGAAATTTTGCACGAAAGAGACTCGACAAAACTTGTTGTGCTTACTGGGACAATTTTCCATAAGAAGTGCCTAATCTTGGTGAATCAAAAGTTTTCTCAATACTTTGTAGGAGCATTCCACTTCATGCTTCTTATCAAAGACACTACAATGCATGCAATAGTGACATCTCTTATTAGCGTGCCACCCATTATCATTTCTCATGCATAAGCTAAGCCAAAAACCTACGGAAATTCTTGAAACCAATGGGCCTTGTCTTCTTCGTTTGGAAATTGGATTGTTTCAATTTTAAAGACTAAATTCCATGCTTTCGGCCTCATGCTTCAATTAGATGTTAAGTATAGGCTAAATAAAATAACATATAATTAGTTGTCTTCAAGTTGGATTATGCAAAGACTTGAGCAAGATTTTGAATGAATTTGTTGGAGACATTTAGAATTTGGAAGAAGCATGCATGGCGGTGAAAGATGAAGAAAGCAAGATGATTAATTAATTATTATCTGATTAATGAGATTGCTTAGCTGTGTAATGGTTGGATTATGGCTTGAATTTGCATGGAGTTTGCAAGAGGACAGCTGGGGCAAATTGCAAGAATACAAGTTTGAATTAAACTTCAATTTGACCAAGAATGGTAGGCTACCGCCTTGGTGCTAACCGCCCATGCATTTCCTATAAATATTAGCTGCTCATTTGTCATTTATGTATTACAGTTGTCGGTGTTCTAAACACTAAGTGAGGAGAAAGTTCCAAATCTAGCATTTGAGGGTTTTCTTTGAGATTTATCAAAGAAAAATGTTAGTTGAGTGTGGTAAAGCCTAGTGGGTGTTGGTGGGATTGTAATCGGGTTTGAGTGTGAGATTCTATATGATTGTAACAATTTTCATATAGTGGAATATCTTTGGCCTCCCGTGGTAAAGATCTTCTATGTAAATCTTGTGCTGTTATTTATTTCTCCTAGTTGCTTGACATTTCTCATATGAAGGTAAAGATCTTGAGTTGATCCAAAGTTATATTCGGGTCGAATTTTCCCAACACAAGAGAACACAATAAATTTAACAAAGACACCTCCTACTTGCTGATATGACTCACCCATTTCCTTGACATAAACAAAGACAAAAAAAAATCATGAAAATGTCTTGCATCCATCGTATTCTCTCCATAAGGATTAGGCATGAGTTTTTTTCTAGTGAATACCACAAGAAAACAAGAAAAGACATTACCTTTCTCCTCGTGTTTTTGGCTCGTACACAAGATCAAGCAAGAATCACAATCTTGATTTATTTCTAAAGGTAAGATGTTATCTTCTCCATTCCTTTGCTCTACCATAAATAAGGTTTTAGTTGAATGAAGGATTATATTTGTACAAGGAAATGAAATTAAGAGATCGTCTTTTTCATGTTCATCAAGAATTTCTTCCTTTTGATTTCATCTCTTACGAAGAATAAGCAAGCATCTCAATTTGTTGTACGCAATAACGTGAGTTTTGCTTTTTCTTATGAACTCCTACAAGGTCGGGAAATAAATAAAGATTGCATTTATACCACAAAGTTGGATGAAAAATGACATTGCATGTTTTATGGGAAAATGGGGCAGATGGTAAAGTGTTTACGCTTTCTAGTAGAGTAGAAGTCTGGTAGAGTAGAAATGTAAGCACCCTCATAACAAAATTTAAAGAGGCTAGAGAAGTGTTTGCACTTTCAGGAAAAGTGCTAGCACTTTCGTAACAGAACTTAAAAAGCCCCCGCACATGGGCGAAGCCGGCATTTGAGTTCAGTGAGGGCGACGACTTATAAGAACCAACAAGTGAAAAATAATAAAATGTTCTAGTATAAAACACTACTAAAATAAGATACCTTCCAATTGTTCTTTTCGGATTTTCATACTTTGAAATCTTTGTACAATAGTTCATTGTCAATCTTCAAAAATACATCTTTTTCCACATAAACAATGAGATTATCTTTCATTCGATTGCGCAATTGATTCTTCACAATACCCATGGCATGAAATACTCTCTCAAGAGCTAAATACACTAGTTAGTAGTTACTGTAAGTCTTAAGAATCAATTAAGAAGAAGACTCCTAATTTCACTTGCTAATTTAGTGTAGTATAGACAAAAATCACAAACCCAACATAAATACATAATATCTGTTCTAAAATATTTCAAAATAAAATTTAGAGTTGAAACACTACTCTACTGCCAACATTCATTGAAGATATTACTAGTATATTAAAAAAAAGGGGGAAAAATAAGCATTACCTATAATTGTTTAAGAGTCTAAAAGACTAAAAACTACCGCTACAACAAGTGAAATTTCATGGTACGGATCAACAATTCACATAGACATATACACTCGAAGATGGAAGTGAAATTCGAAATTGGAGAACTGAAAAGCCGTAGAGAAAAAAAGAAGTGTACTGATGATATTGAAGAAAGAAGCAAATTGGGTTCGATTGAGTTATGACATGAACGACTGCAATATTAATTCTTTTGTTGTTTATTTGGTTATCTTTTGGGTTTGTTTATTTGGACCCAAAGTGGGCCCAATCGGCCAATTCAATTTCTTGATTTTTTGGTTGTTTATTTGTTGTAGGAATTATTCCCCTAAGAGATAATTAGAGGTTTTACCCTCTTTTCAACAAGATATTTAATTTTACACCTCTCATCAAAAGTAATTGCATTTATACTCCTATGCATTATAAATATACCATTTTTTGTTTATTTTTATGATTTTTAATAATAATTAAATTATAATAAATAATAATTATTATCATTAATCCTCTAGATATAATATATCTCTTCTTCTAAACCCTAGCCACCATTCATTCATTTTTCAAACCCTAGCCGCCACCGCTACTGTAGCCGCCGCCATAACCATCTAGTTCACACTATTTTCCGGTAGAAGAAACATTGACTTGAATTGAAGGGGGAGGTTGCTAGCTAATGTTTCTTTGAATATTTTCATGAACCGCAGTGGGCCAATGTTTCTTTGAATCTTTTCAAGGCTCACGTGTGTACAATTTCCGTGTTTTTTTTTCTTTTTTTATTTTTTTAAATTTCAATTACCGGTTTAATCTCTGATATATTAGTATCTTTCAATATGTTATCATTTCCCGGCGTTGTTACCATTTTTTGATTGAGTTTTTTTACTTTGTTTTTTGACCGAGTTTTTTACTTTTTCTATGTACCATTCTTGTTGTTACAAATCTCCTTTTTGTCTTCTTGTTTTTCTTTTTTCTTTTTTTTTTGGTTATTATTTATCCGAAATGTTACCCAATGTTGATTGATTTTTTTTCCCTTAACACTTTTTTGTTACCATTTCCGGAATGTATTTGTTACTATTTTTCAAATGGTAACATTTTTGTTTTTTGACTGCTAACATTTTGTTACTATTTTGTGGCGGTGATTGCCGGTGATCCGGAGTTGAGAGCGGTGGTGGCAGCTAAAAAAATTACTACTTTAATTATTATTTATAAAAATAATAATTAATAATAATAAAATGAATAAAGAGTTGAATTTTAATTAAAATTGGTTTAGCGTAGTTTTACACTATAAAATGACATTTTTACAATTACTTTTCAAGTAAGGGGTATTTTTCAAGGCCTTATTACAAAAGGTGATTTTTATGTAACGAACCCACTATTCTAAGTTGGACAAGTTTGTTTTCAAGATTTGGGCTTAAGATAGTGTGAGCCCGATCTAAAGGAGTCTAAAAATTTGGTGATGGCATATGTCCTTATAGGGTCTTAATAGCCTCGCCCTGCCCCCACATTTCCTAGAAAAGTGTTTGCGCTTATAAGTAAAATGTTCGCACTATTCGCACTTCTTGAAGTAGTTCAAACACTTTTATAACTGAATATGAAAAGCTTTTAATTTTTTCGATATTTGTGATTATGATAAGATTATATGATTATTCTTCAGGAATAGTAAGTAACGTATACATTCATCTTATATGCTCCAAGGTGAATTTTCGATGTTTTGCTTATGAATCTTGAAAGTTTAAAGTTAAGTTCCTTTGTACATAAAAAGTGACTACAAATTTGGTAAATGTTATATGTTTTGAATACAAGTTTTGGACATGCTACAACTCACATGCTTTGAATAGAAGTTGTGCATATAAGCCTCGATTACAAGTATGCATTCCGGCCTAGCCGTGAGGCGAGTGAGGCCTTTGCCTCAGGCTCAAAAGTTATATAGGCCCATATTTGTTTATTATACCTAAAGCCCAAAAGTGAAAAGCTTTTTTTTTTTTTTGGCGGATTAACTGGACAAATACTAAATGTTTTTTACACTATTTTTAAAATTAAGATACATTAAGCCTTTTTTTTTTTGAAAATCAGGTGTAATATTGTGATGTTAACTATTAGTCACATTCGAGTCGTACACAAGTCACAATCCTGATGAGCTACAACTCGTCGATCACACTACTACCACAACTCGTCGGAACACCGAGTCACAACAACCACAACTCGCTAGAACACCAAGTCACAACAATATTACAACCACAACTCGCTGGAACAACAAAGTCTCAACAATATTCTAGTCACAACAACACTACAAACACAACTTGCTGGAACAGCAACTTGCTTATATGCACAACAGCAAGTTGTGCATATAAGCCTCGATTACAAGTATGCATTCCGGCCCTCGATTACAAGTATGCATTCCGGCCTAGCCGTGAGGCGAGTGAGGCCTTTGCCTCAGGCTCAAAAGTTATATAGGCCCATATTTGTTTATTATACCTAAAGCCCAAAAGTGAAAAGCTTTTTTTTTTTTTTGGCGGATTAACTGGACAAATACTAAATGTTTTTTACACTATTTTTAAAATTAAGATACATTAAGCCTTTTTTTTTTTGAAAATCAGGTGTAATATTGTGATGTTAACTATTAGTCACATTCGAGTCGTACACAAGTCACAATCCTGATGAGCTACAACTCGTCGATCACACTACTACCACAACTCGTCGGAACACCGAGTCACAACAACCACAACTCGCTAGAACACCAAGTCACAACAATATTACAACCACAACTCGCTGGAACAACAAAGTCTCAACAATATTCTAGTCACAACAACACTACAAACACAACTTGCTGGAACAGCAAGTTATTACAACCACAACTCGACAGAACAACCGAGTCACAACAATATTCCGGTCACAACACCAAAACACAAGTCGTCGAAGTAGTGAGTCACAACAATAACCATAACTCGCTGGAACAAGTCACAATAACACAACAACCACAATTTGTCGGAAATTCAACACAAAAACTAAAATTAACACCAAAAAAACAAATCGAAAATGGAATCAACACAAAAATACAAAAACTTTAAAAAAGCAAGTATCACAAACTATTTTCAGATCGCCACAAACACCGAAAGCAGCTTTCATATTACCACAAACATTCAAAACAATTTTCAGATTAGAAGCTAATGCTACCAAACATCACAAAAAATTTCAGATCAAAACCCTAAACTCCAGCTTCTGCTACCTGTTTTGTGGATCAAGCGCAAAGAGTGAGAGTTACGTTGGATCGTCGCCTATTTCTTCACTATGACACACGACTATTGGTGGTGTTTTGTGAAGATATTGAGTATTGGATATAGCGGAGGAGGATAGAGAGAGGCAAAATTGAAAGGAAAAAAACTGACCAGTGGTGTATCAATGGCAGGGACAATAGAAGGACCTCCGAAATGTAGCGATGATGGTCGCGGCAGTGCTTGGTGGTGACGTAAAGAGAGAGAGAGAGAGAGAGAGAGAGGGAGAGAAGAGAGAAGATCGATCTGTGTGGGTAGGTAGGTGGATAGGCTTGGATACCTGATTTTCCCAAACTTACAAATTAGTAGCTGATTTTTTAGATTTACCTTATTTACCTAATTATACCCTTTTTTTTGGAATTCAGGGTCCAGAAAGAAGTAACAAAAGAGCCCAAAACATATGAAAAAGGCCAAAAAATAATCGGCCCTCCTGATCAAATCAAATAAAAAAATTAAAGCATGAAACAAAAAATTATCAGATAAATGTTAGTGAACCCAGAAGGCAGAAGCAAACTGCGAACCTCCTTATCGGTCTGTGATAGACTGTCTGTGAAACTTAACTTCAGCACCAACACATTGTTTCTTTCGTCTAGTGACGCCAAGTACGTGTACGTCCCAATTCCCACCGTCGTCCCATCTCTACTAAGCTTCCGTTCCTCCTAAGCCTAAATCTTAAATTCTTAATTCCTAATTCCTGAATCCTAATTGGGAATCCTATTCTTGATTCATAATCATTCCATTATCTATAATCTACTTGCTCTCAATTGTCATTTGCATCTTTCTTAGATTTTTGTCTTGATAGAAAGTTGAAGCCTTGAAGGTTCTAAAGGTTCATATGTAGTACTATATATACATGGAGATTTTGAGGCTAGGGCGCTAATTGCTGTCTATTGAGGGCATCAATAACCATCCCCAAATTTTGAGGATCCCCCAAATTTGGGAGATAGTTTACCTCCAACCCTAAACCCTCTTCCAAATATGGGAGAAGTAAATAGTATCTCCTATCCCCCAAATATGGAGGAGGTGAATAGGAGTTGAATGCCGTTTTCTGCATTGGATAGGATTCCTACTCATAACGCATTCTGCCTAGAAATTCTGTCTGCTTAAACATGCATAGGTCTGCCTATCACCCATTTCTATATGCGAGATGGAGGGCTGCTTTCTCCTCGCCTTGTCGATATAGCGTTACAGGATGCAAGTAAAGGCTCGTGATAACGCTTTTGTGGAACTAGGCTATCTTTAACTATTACTCCCGATAGGCTATCAATATCTCAAACATGAAAGAAGCTCTCTCACGATCTCTGCTACTTATCTGTTTATCTGTGATCAAATCCGCTCAAAAAACTGGAAAAATTATATGTAGAAGCAAACGACGGTAAGCTAAGACGGGACAGGGATTCTGGACGAAAAGGTGATGGCTTTCGATACGCAGGATTTTGTCAAGTCACATAGTGCACTAGAAAGGGAGAGGGTTCACCTCCCCCACATTTGATGGATGGTTTATAATTACAAAAGTGCCACTACTTTAATTATGATGATTCCATTCGTGAATTAATTTCAGTTTTAACACTTAATTGTTCCAATTTTGAGTTCCAACTTTTTTATGTTTTTATTAATGCTATTAATTTATTTTTTTGTAATTCAAATATTACATATTTTTTAATTTTTATTAAATATCATTATTGTAATTTAAAGTTTAGAACAAGTGAAATTTTATTTGAAGTGGGAAAGATACAAATACGACAAACTTAACAAATAGCAAGTTTATTAATAACCATGACAAACCAAATAATTTAAGTGCCACGTGGCACACAAGCAAGCCAATATTACAAATAAGGGTGGGTGAAAAACCGACAACCCAATAACCCAGACCGACCCGACCCGACTCGACCCGATTCAGGTCGGTTTTTGGCGATTGTAGGTTGGTTTGCGGGTTCCAGCCGGCCGAACCGAGCTAATCCGACCAGTCAAACCTGGCTCGGTTTAACCAGTTTGGTCCAAACCGGTTAAAATCGATCAACCCGACCTTTTCTTTGGGAGTTCTAAAAATGTGTTTCACAATACTCCGCTTCTTGGTTTTAATGAAAATAGCACTTCTGAAAAATCCACAATTCCAACTTAAGTACTTAAACATTTAGAAATTAGAATCACAACTTGAAACCCTAGTTCACTTCTTCTATGTGCACACATTGTCTCCTATTAACTGAATGCCTTATATTTCAAAAATGACAAAATCTCATCAGTAGTATTTTCATGAGCAAAGTACAAGAAATCCACTAATCAAGAATCATCATTTTCATGAGCAACACAAACACATTGAGGATACAAGGAAAAGTTATGACTTCAATTTTCAAAATCTCATTCTCCACCTTCCTTACAATTCAAATTCAGATTCCAAACACTTCAAACCTAAAATTTCTCCACCACGTCGCTACTGCTCCTCCATCGGGACGCTGTTCCTGCTCTGACGCTCCACCGCCGCCGTCGCTGCTACGTCCGTCGTCAGTCTCTCTCTGCCTATGCTCGGCCTCTCTCTCCCCCACTCCCCTCTATATTCTTCTTTGAGTGAAACCCTAAACACAAGTATCATAATAAAGATATGGCCTATTGTTGGGCCTAAAAAACTTGTACCGAATTTCAAGTTTAGAAAAAAAAATGTCTCCAACCCGTAACCCGACCCGACCCAAACTGACCCCTGTCAAGTCGGTTTGGGTCTAGTTCTCCGGCCCCGTTGGGCTAGTTTCAGTTTGAAGAAATGAAAACCGATTTGAAATATGGTCAGTTTCGGGTCCGAGCCTAACCCGGCCCGACCGACCCGATGCCTAGGCGTAAATACAAACAATAAGCCACATAAGTCTACAGAAAACTTAAAAAACACATTGGAAAATTGATACTTCTTGGCAAACAAAGACCACAAATTTCAATAATCCGGTATATGACTTAATGATTTTCCAAAATCTCCAAAGAACTGACTAAAGGATCCTGAACTATTCTGAGACCCTTTATCTTGACGCTCGCGTCTCTTTTGAATATTTCTAATCTATTCCTCTTCCAAGAATTGACGCACATGGAGGGTTTGTCATTGTATTCAAATTAGTGAATAAAATCTTGTTCTCCTCTTGTTCCTCTACAATAGTGAGTTTTCTCCATTCCAAATCATACCACTTCTACCTGTCTGTACTGTCTTACTACAGATATTCTCCAAATTTGCGATTTTCTTCTTGAATCACTTCAATAATCTTTGAAGTGTTGTCCTCATTTTTCCTCTTAAGTTTATACTTTTTACTTCTAGTCGGACGCTGAGTTGAAGGGCTCCCGTAGTTGTCATCATCAAGATTCAAATTGTATGGCGGTTTTCCCATTGTGTAGGTGAGGACGCATAGAGTCATCCTGATTGGGAGATTCAGGCTCAGAACAATTCATGCTCATTTTACGCTGGACAAATCTCCTTGCTCGGTTTTCGCCATTGGTAAATTTCTCCATGTCTTTCATTAAAGGCCAGACATGATTGAAGTTCCAACCGTTTGCAAATTTTTCCTCTTGATGCTCTAATATTTCTTTTGTACTTTAATACTGCAATCAGGGTTCAATCATGTGTTAGATTAAGTTCAATAGTGTAGAATAAAATAGTAGTACTAGACTTGAACATTTACAATGTCATGCTCAGAAGCACCACTTAGATGAGCATCCTTAACTTTGTGAATACAAGCCCCCATTTTACTGATTGCAAATTTAATCGTTTGCATGTGCTTATCAAGTGATTTCATAGTACGTTGCTATGTGATGGACAGAGAAAGTTTACTATTGTACTCATTTGTAACTCAATTCCAGATCATGTTCTTTGACTAGTTTATGCTAACAATTGGATTTTGAGTAACATCCAGCCAAATAAGAACAAGATGCATGTCCTCTTCATGTTAGTAATTTGGACCGCGAGTGCCAGATGCCATTATTAATTTCACCTGACAAGTAATATTTTCGGATTTATTGATCAGGGTGCACATTTCTTGTAATATTCAGATATTTATATACGAAATGGAATGTAAATGAGAGTTTAAATGCATTTGATTTTCTATATCTATGTACAAATAGTCATTTCAACTGAAAAAGTGATTTATTTGTCCTATAATCTACAGAGAATCGTGCAAAGAATCGTTTCCCTCAGCAAAGTTTGATTCTCTGCAAAGTTTGATTTTCCTTGTCTACTGTTGCAACTAAGAAAATGTTACTTTAACAAATTTTAATTCACACACCACATGTGCCATCTACCACAAACTAGTATCACCTACCTATCCTGTGCCACCTACCATACACTCGTATCAACTACGTATAATGTGCCACCTACTACAAGCTTATCTTCCTCTATTTAAGCATGGCCTATCCTCCAATTTTACTACAATGCCTACTTTTAGCACATAAGAAAAATGAACTTTAACTTTGAAAGTTCTTCTTCTACATACCCTAATAATGAAAATGAATGAACCACAGATTTACAATTCGGTGATGGGAATGATTGATGTAGAAACAGAAGCGATTGTTTGTATACAAAGCGATAACAATCTTCTTCTAGCGTATTATGTTAACCAACAGCGTAATGTCATGCCAAAGCATAGAAGCTCAGTCCCGGGGGCACATTGTTATCAACCGTCAGCGAGAAGCTACAAATCGTAATTTATTCAGCGGCTATTTTGCCGAGTTTCCGCGATTTAACGAGGAGATGTTTCGACATCGGTTTCATATGTCCCAAGTCTATTCATGTGAATAGTTCAGGCCATGTAAGCCGTGCAAGTTCACGTCAATTTCTTTACACACAAGAGGATACAGCATATAAGTTAGGTTTGTCTCTCCTTAAAAAAATAACTGATGTATTTCGAATACTAGCTTATAGCATAGCTGTAGATGTGACAGATGAATACATTAAAATTAGAAAATCTATTGCAATTGAGAGTCTAAAGCGATTTTGTCAATCTATTATAGAGATCTTTGGTCCTGAGCACCTTAGATCACCAAACTCTAACGATATTGCTAGATTACTCTATATCGGTGAACAAATTGGTTTTCCTAGAATGTTGGATAACCTAGATTGTATGCACTGGAAGTAGAAAAATTGTCTAACTGTTTAGGCAGGACAGTAAGCAGGTCGTAGTAGAAACCCGACTATTATCTTAGAGGCAGTAGCTGGCTATGATATATGGATATAGCATGTTCACTTTGGGTTACCCAGATCAAATAATGATATTAATGTGTTGGAAAGGTCTCATCTTTCTTCCGATCTTGCTTACGGCAAAATGCCTCTAGCTCGTTTTGTCTTTCAAAGAAAAGAATATGATACAGGTTATTACTTAGCTGACAGTATATACCCAAAGTGGTCGACTATTGTAAAAACAAATCACGATCCCCGTGGTTTAGAAAAGAAACTATTTGTCACTAAATAAGAAAGTTGTAGGAAAGATGTAGAATGTGCCTTTGGAGCTTTGCAATCAAGGTTTACAATTATAGCAGGACTTGTACGCTTTTGGGACAAACATATATTAAAAATATAATGACAACCAGGGATGGATCCAGGATTTTACGTAGGACTGAGCTGAATTTAGAGGAAGAAAATAGTTGGGTTTGGAAGGGGGTAGAGCCCCTTCCCCGGCTGCCCCCAAAAATTTTTTTTATACTATAAATTGTTTGAAATGAAATTGCACTAGAAATATTAGAGTACATAAAAATTTTAAAAAATTTTGACATAGTCTCCTTTATAAATTAGCTTAAACCAAACTTGAAATATAATAATATTCTCCCCAATACATAAATCACGAGCACATATAATAACTTTAACCATCATTTATCCATTAGCCGCAAACAAAAACAAATAGATATTATAGCAAAAAAACATAAAGAGTCTCTATTCTCTTAGATACATCATAAAATAGATAACAAGTTAGATTTGTTTTAGATTGAGAAAACTTGGATTTATTTTTTGTATTGGGCTCACTAAAGAATTAAAAAAAAACAGTTTGAGTTTGGGCTAGACCGAGATAATTTTTTTGGGCTACTTACGAAAAGTTTTTAGACTACAAATGAATTTTTTTTGGGCCGGACCGAGCTCCGGCTCACCAATAGATCTGCCCGTGATCACAACGTGCATTGTCGAGGATGAGCGTGATCTTGATGCCCCAATCCAAGAGTGTAGGGAAGCTCCAGAACTGGAGGTTGAGATGGTGCATGACGAAGAAGTTTGGCTTCAAGGGTTTCTTGAGCGTCATCAGCGAATTAAGGATAGCACAATGTACTATGCACTCAGTGATGCCTTAATTAATTATCTGTAGAAGCAATATAGTAATTGTGAAAATTAAGTTTGTGTATGTTAACGAATTGGCTTGAGTATTTGTCGTTATTAATGTATCGTTGTTAATGTTAATCGATTCCCGCATTTTTTTTTCAAAATGAGTTATTTAATAACTTAGATTTTCTTGTATTTCCAACGATCTTCTTTATTTGGCTCCTTTCATGATATAAATTAGAGTGGTTATATCTACACCATCGTTTTTACTAATCGTACCACAATCTTGAATTTTTTTCTTATATACTAAAAAGGCCAATGATTAAATGACTAAAAAACCATTTTAATATAAACATATTTTCTTAAATACACTACAAAACCAAAAACCTAATCTTTTTTTTTTATGTTCACTACAAACAAGAACCCTAATTTAGTTCCTTAATACACCAACAATTGAAAACCACAACACCTTTTACGTTTCTATGCAGTGAAACAGAAAAATACAAACACTATATTGAAATCAAAACCGAAATTAACATCAATATCCACAAGCATGCCACAAACATTGGGTAAAATCTTGTTATTATTATATTTTAATCAAGATTTTCATATTTTTATTGTTTGATGTTCTGCCTTTTTTCCCCAATTAGTTTGCTTTCTTTTCTTTTTCCTTTTTTTTGGGGCAAAAGAAGCATATAATTCCTAGTAAAACTTGGCCATTTCCTATTCCTAGTGGTAAATGGCAATTTCATGTTCAGGGTTCGGGTGGATGCATATGTGTAGAATGATGAACTGTTGATGAATGGAAAAGGGATGTGGCGTACGATTTGTTTATATTTAATGTTTCTTTTTGTTTTACTTTTAAAATATAGGGTTATATTGGTAAAGTAATTGTGGTTTATATATAAAAGTTGCAATTTAATAGTGGTGTATTCAACATGTGGTGTGCATGTTAGTAAAAAGAGTGGTGTAGATATAACCACCCTATAAATTATTCAACGTTAACTAATTATAATCATTATACAAATTAAGTATGGTTTAATTAAATAAAGATATTATTCCTATTCTTATTCAATTAAAAGAAATAAAAATAAAAAAATGGGTTACTAAATATGGGAGAAACCCTTGGAGATGCTCTTAGAAGGCCAAAGGGAGAAATCCAGCTCACATTGTGACTTGTGAGTTGTGAGATTGGATTAATTTTGATTTTTCTTCAGTTTTTTCACGTTTTTACTCTTAAGTCTCTAATTATTTGATTAAATTTGGATTGAATTGAATTGAATTCAATTTTTATCTTTTTCCTTGAGATAGTTTCTAGTTGAGTTTCTTGTTTTACCATATTAATATATTGAGCTCTCAATCTGCCTCTCTAATGTATCATGAATGTATTATGCATCAATTTTTTAATTAGCTACATTGCTTGATTCTCATTGTATTGGGTAGTTAGTTATGTTTATGTGCCTTTTATCACTTATGATTTAGAATTAAATTTGTATTTGAAGGAAAATGTGTTTAGTAATATGAATTGTACATGTAGGGCATTTTTTGATTTGCAATTGGTCAGAAGAAAGTCAAGCTTCAGAAGCATCCTCATCTTCTAGTTCGGTTCATCGGTTGCATACATTGTGGAGGTATGTATATGTTTCCTTTTGCTTGTTTTGCATTTTGATTTGTAAAATGAGAATTCTAAATTATGAATTTAGATAGAGTTCAGTATTTACGGGACAAATCTTGGTTTTTGAATGTATTTTGAAATTAAAAGGAATGTACAATATCAATATATCATATATGAGAATGAAAATTATTGTTATGGCATTATGGAATTAGGCATTAGGATTTAGGTATTAGGAATTAAAGAAGTTTCTCAACGCTCAAGTTGATCAAAACATATATGTGGTCAAGAATGTCACAAGAAAGACTAAATAGTTTGACAATATTATCTATTGAGAAAGAAATGATTGAAAATTTAGATTGTGAACATTTGATTGGCATATTTGCCAAAAAAAATGCAAGATGCTTGGTATTTAACATGATAGCACATTGTAATGCATTTTGGTGATTAGAATATGTTTTGTTTTTGGTTCCTTTTTATATTTACTATTCGGTATAATATTGTGCTTTTCATTTTATATATGTTTTATTTAGTGATAAAAAGGAAATAATTTATTTTTACATCGGAGGCCTATTTTAGGAAGCTCGCCTCAAGCCTTAAAAATAACAGGGTCGGCTCTATGCCTATGTTACAAGTTTATGTTTTGGTTACAAGTTATGTATATGCTACAAGTGATAAATAAGCTATTTTACATAAGTAATTTTGTTCCTCGATTTACCCGACTTTTGTTCTGTTATCATACCAGGACTATTCTAATGATTCTAATGCAGGGGATAGAATGGTATGTGTTTTACGTAATGCCTAAAGCTCTACTAAAGGTCAAGTAAGGCTAATGATGGATTACACCTTTCTATTAGCATCTAATCAGGACGAGCCTCATGATTTCCAGGGGGGATAGAAAAGATAGATGCTTGGTAATGCCTAAAGCCCTACTAGGGGTCAAGTAGGGCTAATGATGGATTACCCTATGATATGATATGGCCAATTATTGTGAATTGTTAGTGTTGAGAGCTCGGGGTAAAGTTCTTGGAATGTAATACTGCCCACTCTATCATGCATATCTATTATGATTTAAAGCAAAAGTTGCATGTGTATCTCATGCTTTTCATGTTTTTGAAACTTGTATGTGTTTAGTATTGCCTAAAGCTCTACTCAAGTTGGAGTAAGGTTAATGGATTTCACTTTTTGTACATCTAAAGGACTGTAATGATTTCTAGGTTGTATTGCAAAGATAATTCTTGGTTTGCCTTATGTACTAGGTTTGATTTTAAGAGAACCCTCTGAATGATTTGTGTAATTATTGTAATTGTTTGTGTTAAGTGGTATAGTTTTTGTAATGTAATATGTACTTGCATTCATACTATATTGTATTTAGAAATTCGAGATTTCATAGTCTTAGATAAGAGGTGCCTAAATTTGTTTTAATTAAAAGGTGGAAAATTTCTTCTCACAGGAAAGCTTCAGAACTTTTTATAAAAGTGCAAACATATTTTGGAAAGAAAAACTTGCTAACGAGAAAGTGTTTGCACTTCTCAAAATAGTGTTTACACTTTTGCTGCATAATTGCAGAAGTTTTTATTATGTCCAAGTTTTATCATTACTTTTATATTTTACATTGTTTTAAATGTAAATTGGGGTTTTTTAAGTAAATATATGTGGTCAAATTTTGTGGGTCGTGACACCCACTTCTCTCGTATAAAACACTGCATAAACTTATACTCAAAAGGCTTGTACACACATGCCTTGTCTGAAGGTCCGTTACAGCCTTATTTCGACTCAGGATCCTTCGATGTGTTTGTCATTTGTTTTAAACCGGTTCAGGATATGACAAGGACTTACTAATCTATTTATCTATTTATAATAAGAATAATGTCTCGCCAAGAATTATATAGTTTAGTGGCATCCTAGTTAGTTTTGCACACCCTTGATCAAGGGTTCAAATCCCTACCCCTACTATCCCCTTGTAATATTTGAAAATAATAATAATAATATAATAATAATAATAATAATAATAATAATAATAATAATGTCTTTTTATTGGGTTTTCCCACTGAAATGCAGCTGATGACTCTTGCGGTACCTTTTAGTTATTCTCTTTCTTTGGAATTGACTTATTCTATTTAATTTCCCCTTCACTTTGTTTTCAAAAATTGAGAGCTTTCCTTCTGGATCAACAATCCTTTATTAGCTTACTCAAAAATTGTGAACCTTCCTTTTGGATCAACAATTCTTTCCTAACTTATCCACATAATGTGAAAGCATGCGCCATTTTTTTTTTTGTCTTTGCATTGGTAATTGATATATGATTCTTTGAATTATTTTCTATGCATCTCCAAAGTTGCATTAATGATTTGCTCTTTTTTTTTTTTTTTAATAAAACCATTTTTATAGTTTTGAGATTTACTAAGGTGATTTTCATCTTCGTCATTTTTCAGATAGAAAACCAACAAAAAATCAATAGTGTGGAATTTTTATTTAATCATTTGTGAGAATACATCATCGTAGCATCATTTCCTCTAAATCACACCCCTTTTAGATTATTATTAAGATGTTGTTTATAATACGGATGATAAATATTATTTATTATTAAGATGTTGTTTATAATACGGATGATAAATAAATATCTATTTTCGAGCTTATATTAGCTTTTTTATACTGTTACGTTGTTATGATGTAATTAAGAAAACAACGAGATATAGGATCTTATGTGATGGTATTTTTTTATGCGATGGTATATATAGGATCTTATTATTTTTTTAACTAATAGGATCCTCTACCATCACAACTTAATAATAATTGGCAGGATAGGAGTAAGAGCATTTTATTTATTCACTTATTTTTTTATGTGTAAACTAAATAGGAGTTTTATTATGTCTGACCCATTAGCTTATCTTTGACATTATTGTTAAATATAATCATTCCATTCAAAATTTTAGTTTTTAAATAAATAAACTCTCTTTTAGAATTGATTTTCATTATTTTTAATTAACCCATTTAAATATGCATACTTTATGTAGATTCGTGTGATTACAATAAGTTTTGTAATTTTCATGAAAAGCTGATTTTTGGAGCTACAAGACTGGTTTACTACTTTTGCCTAATTTACGAGAATGAGTTACCTATTTGTCTTCTTTTAATTCTATTTGTTTATAGATTTGAGGGAGATTTTTTTTTTTTTTTTAAATTTCCAATTTCTCATATATGTTTAACAAGAAAGGTCAAATACTCATAATAATATTACTAAATTATTTATGTTAATACTTTTAGAAAATGTTTATATTAATCCTTATCATTGTTTATTATTTCTACTTTTGACCATGCAACACACAATGAGTATTCTAGTATTATCAAATAATCAATGTCAGACCATAATATAAAACTGCTGGGTCTCAACATTCGGTATATATACCTAGTCGTCAGGCCCCAACACTCGCAAATGTATATACTCGGATGACAAGTACAATTCGACGTAACCACAAGGATCACACCACATCCTTTGTGGTGTCTCATGTCAATCGTCATACAGCATGTATATGCTCATTTTTGTCATCATACTCAAATATATGCATATGACATGCAACATCATATGTTCAATATATATGTCTCAATATTGTCAAATATGTCATGCCCAACTTTCATTTCTCATAACAAAAATAATGTCATATAAATGTTTTACAGCACAATGAAAATTTAAATATCACGTTGCCACATATGAGCAAATAATAATATTGTTTTAGCATTTCAAGATATTGAACCGTTACTTACCTCTATTGTTAACTATATAAGAGTATTAGTAGCTTTAGCATCCCAAGATATTGCACGAATCATCAACGTCTATCCCACTTTTTTAAATTTATTATAAAATCTATAGATATAATATTTCCTATATTATTTATATCCTTAATAAATATTTATTAGGACAAGCTAATAATATCAAACCTAAGTGAATCTCATCGGCGAGGAAGTACACCCTACGTGAAACACGGGTTGGGAGACAACAAAAAATTCTACCCTTGTGTCACGCTCGGCTTGTCTCCGCATATGACACGGCAGCATCGGCAGCACGACACTTGGCAGCTCCTGCTTAATTTTTGCAATTCGGGGACCGTATGGTAAGGGAGTATTAATTAACTTTTTTATTTTTTAAAAATATATTTAGTTCTTGGGGGCAGCTCCTCCTTTTATGCAATTCGGGGACCATATTATAAAGAGTATTTTTTTTTTTTTTGGAAACAAAAAAGTATTTATTTTTTAAAAATGTATTTTCTTGGCCTACACCCCAAGAATGGGGGTTCGTCTCACTGGTTATTGCATTCCAGCCACCTACGTGTATATACCTGTGTGTGCATATATATATATATAATATTATTTTATTTTATTTCTTTTTGTTTCCTATTTTACCGACTCACATTTCAATTTAGTATTTAGTGTGTTGAACAAAGTCCAAGTAAAGAATTCTTAGTACTCGCGTGAATCTCTAATAACATATAGAAATAGATAGCGCTCTAAATTTCGAGCCAGATTGCCAATCACATGATGCCAACTCACCAGTGTTCTGGTGAGTTCGCATTACGTGATTGGCAATCTGGCTCTAAATTTAGAATTATATCTGTTTCTATAGCCGGACTCTACTTTTTAATTATAATAATTCTAAAATTGTTTGTTAAAACTTATAATATTATAAAGTTAACAACTTTAAAATTCTCAACCGCTAATAGAGGTAACTCAAAATATAATTTAAATTCTATTGAATTTTCACGTACTCCTTAAAATTATAAAAATAATATTTCTAAATTTTGCACTTGAATTGACAGACATTTTTGACAAACCTTGTCGACTCTTGTCTTCCAATTAATACGAAACTTTTGGTTTCAGTTTTGAACTTGGTAAGTTTGAGAATACGACTAAAAACAATGTCTGTGATTAAGTTTTACAGAAGTTCAATTGCTAATTACTAAAAGTGTTTATACATTTACAGTGTTTAACAATTAGACTTGATTTCTTCTCAGCTTGAACCCTTGTACATATTAAAAAAGCATTATATTCGTTATTCTTTAATTTTGATCTTTCTTTGATTGTAAAACTTTCTTTGCTTGAGATCTTCAAAATGCTTCAAATTGTTGGCTGTCTTGGAAAGATTGAATGACGAAGATCTTAATGATGTATTCCTCCATCCATGAAATACTCCAAAATCGGTATCTTTCTTATATTGATACAAATAATGAGAGTCTTCATTGAGATAGTCTTGAATCCTCCATCCTCCTTTTTCTATTGATCTTTATCATCTCTTGAGTCTTGATAAATGATTTGTGATTATAAACGCTTTGAACAATAATGTAAGAAAATCACCAAAAGAAAAAGATAATTTTATTTGTTAGTGTTGTATGCTCGTTTAGAACTAGTGCCACGTCTTCTGCCACCACAGCCAAGGGCAGAAATTAGAACTCAAAGGGTACACGTGCAACGCCTCTAAGAACAAGTTAAGGCCCTAAATTCATTGGTGGTCAAAACCCAATCACCTTACGAGATTCCAAATCTTAAGGGATCAGCTCCTCTTACATAGTGGCTGAGAAGATAGCTGGTAAAGGTCAATTATTTAAACAAGTCAGTCAAAGTCATCGTACTTATATTGTACTTAGAATGTTCCATTCGTACTTGTGATGTACTTAGTGGCAAGAGCCCTGAAAGTTTGTACAGTGCCAACTCACCCCCTCTCACCAAGGACTATAAATATAGAGGGGGTGGCTCATTTAAAGGATCGATACTTTTTCAGAATATTTTCTCTCTCTAAAAATTGAAAATATATCCAACCTGAGCTCGGGTCTCAAACAAGACCTGAAGTTCAGAACTTAATTTTATATTCATCCCAGTAAGCCTGACACACGGGCCTATATTTTGTTGACTAGGACTCAAACATAATCTGACGTCAACAAATTGGCGCTGGAGAAAGGACCTTACTTGTGAAGAGTTAAGGTCCAACTCCTAGCATTCGAATTCATTTATTTTTCTTACATTCCCACTCCATGGCTCAAAATCCTTCTTCTGGAAGTCAGCACACTCGTAGTCATCATGTGAAAATTCCACTATCTTTACAATGAGAACCTGACGTTAGCACCTCCAAAACTCAACATGATCCAGTTATGGTCGCTTTGATGGCCAGTATCGAATTTTTATCATGAGAGGTGGAAATATTCCAACAAAATCCGCCTCCTCGGGTACACCAGGCCTCAATGCAGCATTCGCCGCAAGCACAACGAGCCCCAATACTACTTTCGGTGGATGAAGAGGTGCAGTTTGCTAGGCGAAACTCAGAAAGAAGGCCTTCTTCAATATGGCCACCACCACAAGCATTCCGAACCTCAGTGCCATCCCCGGTGGAAGAAGAAGAGGTACAATCTGCTCAGCGACACTCAGAAAGAAGGCCAAGTGTCAGACGACCACTCAACTTTGCCACCGAAAGCTCCCACAGCTCCACAGGCGAAAATAGGTGATCTGAACCTCAAAGATCAATGCCAAGGCGCGCCGGTAGTGTCTTTAGCCGGCTTGGCCCTGATGGATCGTCAAAGACCGCAAATGCCTCAAGACACACTCAGCACTGTTCAGAGAGGGCAAAAACTTTAGGATCTGAGAGAAGCCCACCGCCTCTGGGAGTGGAGAGAAATGGTGAATAAAATATTTCTTTGCATCTAAACCCTATGCCAACTCCTAACGTCCTAGCTCCTGTTGCACCCACACCTAAACAAGTTGAATTGGAACAATTGAAGAAGCGTTTAGCAGACCTAGAGAACAAACAAAAATGAATTGTTGAATACTCTTCAGACTTAGATTCACCATTAGTTCCATACATCTTGGCTAAGTGGTGAACTGAGAAAATCAAAATCCCACATGTGCTAAATTATGATGGTACGACTGATCCAGTGGCACACTTGGACAAATATGTATCTTGGATGGAGGTTCAAGGGGCAACCGATGCGACAATGTAAAAAAGCTTCTTATTGACCTTGGGGGATATAGCGCTAAGGTGGTTACGCAACTTACCAATGGGTTCCATTTTGAGTTGGAAGGACCTTTCTACTCAGTTCCTCTTAAGTTTCATGGGGTCTAGAATCTAAATTACTCCAAAGGAAAGACTAGTGTCTATCAAGCAAGGAAAATTTGAGTCCCTGAAAAGTTACCTAGATCAGTTCAACAAGCAAATGATGGATACAGACCGGGTCTCAGATTATTCTCTCTTATTGGCAGCAATTTCGGGGCTATACCCAGAGACTAGATTCTGGTGGTCAATCCAAGAAGATGGACCCAACAGTTTCTATGAATTCTTAACAAGGGCTCAAAAGTACATAGCAGATGAAGAAGCAAGATCCTCTAAGCCTGAAGAAAAAACGAGTAAGGAACCTAAGAAGAGGGGTAAGGACCCAGAACACATCAAGGGCCACCGTGACAAAAGGTAAGATTCGAGGACCTATGAGCGTTTTAGCCTTACCAACCCCCTTAGGAGTATCAAACGACAAATCAACTATTGAGCACTACTCCTGAAATGATATTTCTCAGTTCAAAAGATAAGGGCTTGTTTTTTAAACCAAAAGCCCTGAGGAAAGACTCTTCACAGCTAGACCAATCTAAGTACTGTAAGTACCACCGTTCAGCCGGTCATGAGACAAACAACTGTTGGGATCTAAAAAGGGAAATTCAGGAGTTAATCGAACGAGGACACCTACGAGAGTATGCCACAAACCCCAGAACTGAAAAGGTTCAACAGCCTCAACAAGTTAGACAAGCCCGAGGACCAGCAATGCAGAATCCACCGGCTGAAATACATGTCATAGTTGGAGGTGTGTACCACCAATGATCACTCACTGGGAAATGTTGATTGCTTTAGCTTCAGTGAAGCAGATACTCGAGGCATTCTCCAGCCTCATAATGATGCCCTGATAATCACAATGCCCATATCTGGAGTCAGAATTCATAGGACTCTTGTTGACAATAAGAGTGCTATTAATGTGCTCTTTTGGGACAGTTACTTGAGGATAGAATTGGAGGAACGGCACCTGAGGCCTTACCTTTGGAAAATCCATGGTTTTACTGACGACTATGTCAATCCTAAGGACGTAATCTAGTTGATGGTGGAGCTGGGAGAGTCACCATGTATGAGGAGGACTATAGCTGATTTTATGGTAAGTGATGTTAAGTCCAATTACAATGTCCCAATTACAATGTCATTCTGGGAAGGCCAATCTTACATGAGCTCAAGGCCGTAACCTCCATATATCACTATGTGCTGAAGTTTCTGACAGAACATGGCATTGCTGTTATCCGAGGGGATCAGAAGTAGGCCCGGGAGTGTAGTATCATCAACATGCCCAATCGAGTGAATGTCATTTAGAAGGCGACCAAGAAATTTAATGAGAAGGCTGAAGAGATTCAGACTTTGGATCTCAGAATGGATCAAAATGAACTAAGAGCAGAGCCCGTGGAAGAGCTAGTGACTATCCAAATGGATGAGAACCGTCCAAAATTTCAGCTCTGAATTGGGAAGGACCGTATCAAGTAGCCAGGACCTTATCTAGTGGAGCTTATGAGTTGGAGACAGTCGATGAAAAACTACTGCTTCACCCTTGGAATTCAGAGCATCTAAAAAAAATTAGTAGCTTGGAAGGCGGCCACAAACTAAGCATTTTGATGAGAGTTTCACTCTAATACCTACTCAATTTAATGGTTAAGTCCTGAAGAATTTCTACTCTACTTTGATGGTAAACTCTTTGCCAAATGTAAATACAACTTTCTACCTCACCTGGAGATCTACTTAGCTTGGAAATTAAGATCTGAACGAAAATCCCTACTTTACTTTGGAATCAAGTGCTGAGCACAGAAGGACTGTAAATACTACTTATAGATATTCTACCCGAATAAAATGAAGTTATTTTCTAGAATTGGTGACCCAATTATTCAATAAAGTCAAAATCGAAGATTCTAAGCTATGGCAAGACTCCAATTGAGGAGAACACGACAGAACCAAGTCTCTCGGCTCCAAGTAGAGCACTAGTCCGTATTAAGGGACCTAAGAGATACCTGAGGACTTAAATGAGCTGGAGAAAAACCAGTCTTGGGGATACTTATGTCCTTAGAATTTCCAGAGCATTTGGTCCTAAAATCCAGTTCGGCCATGAGCCAACTCGGCGAGCGACCAAGGCCAAGGAAGATATAAAAAGGGCTGGAGAAAAACCAATCCTAGGGATACTCATATCCTCAGAAATTCCAGAGCCTTTTGTCCCAAGATCCAGTTCAACCATAAGCCAACTCGGCGAGCGACCAAAGCCATGGAAGATATAAAAAGAGATGGAGAAAAACTAGTTCTGGGGATACTCATGTCCTCAGAATTTCCAGAGCCTTTGGTCCCAAGATCCAGTTCGGCCATAAGCCAACTCGGCGAGCGACCAAGGCCAAGAAAGATATAAAAAGAGTTGGAGAAAAATCAGTCCTGAGGATACTCATGTCCTCAGAATTTCCAGAGCCTTTGCCACGAGAAGGGCCTTCAGAACCGATGTTCATAGAAATAAGTTGATTACCACTCTTCTCTCCACCGCTAAGACTAATACCTTCAACATTCCTCTCATCCTTACCCTTGTATGAGCCCTCACTGTCAACTTCTCTTCTGTCACCAGAACCAGATTCAGTAGAACTCACGATGTTACTTGTTTCATCTCCCTCAAATTGGTCTTTGACATTCTCAATACCACTCTCAACGGCAATCATCTCAACTATAAATTCAAGAGAAGCTAAGAGTCAATAGCCAATTTCTCAAGTTCTACTACATCTTTCACACCATACATAGAGTCCCAAAGTGACATTGACACTACGAGTGGTTCATGAAGGCAAGTTGGGTCGAGCTGGTCACGAACTTGAGATTAATAACGGCAAAGGATCTCGAAAGACTTCATGATTCCTGCTAACACGGCAGTGAGAACTCGAACTCCTCAGCCCACTAAAATTCTAAATCCGGCGACCAAAAGCCAGCAGCCCAGAACTTGCTCTTGAACTCAGCAACGGTAAGAGTGCGGCCCAAGCGTAGCACCTCAAATTGGCAGATTTAAAAAAAAAAAAAAAAGGGTATTAACCCAGCTGTTCTCTTGGAGCCGTTGTATGATGATGAAACAAGATGCAAAGAGCTCAATTCAGCACCTCTAAAATTTGAAGGGAAGCTTATTGCTTGAAGTTGACCTCTTGAACCAACAACTAGAAACCAAAATGCAGGATGAATTGAGCCGTTAGAAACTCAGCAGCGCTGGGAAAACACCAAAGTTAGGCTGGAATGTGAAAGGAACTTTGAATTAAAAAAAAAACAGCATCTAGTGGATGCTCGAACTGACGGCCGAAACGTTGAAATGAAAATGAAGTTAGAGGTTCTGGGTCTGTGTGAAGGTCCGAATTCTCGAAGGAGTTTAGGAGGTAGGTGTGAATCTGAATTTTGGAATAAAGAATCGGAATGCAACACCTGGGGAAAATCCTGGGGCGTTTTTCAAACAAAAAAGAAAAAGAAAACTCAGCACCACGGGAAGACATGAAAGTGGCAGTAAAATAGAAATGGTGGGTCAAAGTGTTTTGAGGTCAAATTTTCAAATGATAGTAATTTACGTGGGTGAGCAGGTTTGGATTCAACTTTTGGAAAAGGTGAGGGGAATTCAGCATGGCTGGGAGAAGAACAAGACTTATATGGTTTTTCAAACAAAAATCTCAGCACTAGGTGGTCAGGCTCCAAATTACGGCCGAAATGGAAATTGCTTGAATGAAAGTTGAACTCCGAAGCCAGCATCACTCAAGGTCATGGCTGAAGTGATGAAATGGAAATTTGAATTCAAAAATTCGGCACCACTTAAAGTCACCACCGCTCAAAGTCATGGCTGAAAATGACATTAACAAAGTCCAAATATTTAGTCCTAGTGTTGATTAAAAAATGCAAATAAGTTGATGATCAATTTCAGCATTTCTGAAAAGTCTTGTGAAATTTGGAGAAGTAAAAATATCGAGCCCCTTCGTTTAAGCCGAGTGAAATGCTTTGAAACTAAAGTCAACCCCCTTAAGAAGTGATGTCAAGTCCAGACTCGGATATGGCATGAGAAGATATCGAACTAAGAGACGTAATTTGTAAAATTTCGTACTGACGAATCAAGTGACAAGCGACATGTGGCATATGACATCAGCACCAACACACTTCTAATAGATAAAAGTACCTGAGTTTGCTACATACAAACTCAAGTACTTGGGGGCAACTGTCGTATGCTCATTTAGAACCAGTGCCACGTCTTCTGCCACTACAGCCAAGGGCTGAAATTAGAACTCAAAGGGTACACTTGCAACGTCCAAGAAAAAGCTAAGGTCCTAAATTCGTTGGTGGTCAAAACCCAGTCACCTTACGAGATTTCAAATCTTAAGGGATCAACTCCTCTCACATAGTGGCTGAGAAGATAGCTAGTGAAAGTCAATTATTCAGACAAGCCAGTCAAAGTCATCGTACTTATATTGTACTAGAATGGTTGTACTTTCACTTCCTGACTTAGAATGTTTCATTTGTACTTGTGATGTACTTGGTGACAGGAGCCCTGAAAGTTTGTACAATGCCAACTCACCCCCACTCACCAAGGACTATAAATATAGAGGGGTGGCTCATTTAAAGGATTGATACTTTTTTTAGAACATTTTCTCTCTCAACAAATTTAAAATATATCCAACATAAGCTCGGGTCTCAAACAAGACCTGAAGTTCATAACTTAATTTTATATTTATCCCAATAAGCCTGACACGCTGGCCTACATTTTGTTGACTAGGACTGAAATATAATCTGACGTCAACAGTTAGAATCAAAACAATAAGGCTAAAGTTAATTGCAGTTCAACCGTACAGATATTGATGGCTGTGATTATGTTGAAATAATTTAATTTTAGAACATTTTTAGTTTTCTAGTTTGAGCATTACTTCATTACAATAATAATTTTGTGGTGACAATGAATTTTAAATTTTTTATTTTGATTTGAATTATTATGATATTCCTTAGTTTTGAGGTTGAATATTGAGATTATTGTATAATATAATAGAATTAGTAATTACTATATAATGTTTCGATAGCATATTCTTTCCTACAATTGTCAAAAATCACATTTCCTCTATCACGCCCCTTCAAATTTTCTATTATTATTGTTTATATTCGAGAGCGGAAACTTTTGAGTTTAATTTCGTTTTTTGTGCAATTTGTGGGGGATGAGACTTACAAAACAAGTACTTTGCACAACTTCATTTAAATTTAGAAAAGATCAAAGAACATAACTGGTTATAATAATAAGTATTTCATTTATTATCTTAGTCAAGCCAAATCATGAGAATGCAAAGCTTTTACATAGACATACTTATTGGTACAAAAGACATTAAGCTCATGTATTGTTTTAGATATATTTATAGCCAAAATATATCCTTATAGCTCCAAAATGTAGGTTCACTTCTACATGTAAAATGCACTTCCATCCGCGAGTATGCTCGGATTCTTGGCTTGCTCTTCAATTATCTTGCCTTCATCTATCTATAAAATTATAGAAAATGGGAGTAAGTACAACGTACTTAATGAGTAACAAAATATTTTGATTCATCTTTCGTTTAAGAAATGCATTTTCAAAGAAAATAGTGTATTTCACAAAGCTTTTGGATGCACAAAAACTTTAGATGCACAAAAGGGCCCTATCAGTAGTTAAACTATTATCCGTGGTGCGCACATGATTCAAAGATTCAAAATGGGCAAGATCAGGTAGCAAGGTCATAATACCACAAAGATTACCACTTAGCCAAATTGACCAAGACTACATAGCAATGTCATATTACCACAAAGTAAAACAAAACAGGTAGAGTATTAACCAGCGATACGAATGCAATAACTAATTTCTTTGCATAATGACGGTGCATCAAAAATCCATGCATTTGTTATGAAAACGCTATGAAGAAAAGAAAGGGAATCAAAGTACCGGTTACTCATCTTAAAGATTTGCCAAAGATTTCTCTAGTTCTAAGTGGAAAATACCTCTAATGCCTTGCTCTTTAAGTTGTGATCTTCTTATATATGGGAATGAGCCTTTTTCAAGTAGTAAATAGGTGTTTTGGTGGGGTTTTGATAGTATTCTTTCACACTCCCTAGCTTTGGATGAATTTTAGATGGATGCTGGAGAGTTGGGGAGCAACTTGGCTGATTTCTTTAGCTTTGGGCCTTTTTATACTTGTAGGAATTAATTGTTTTGAAACAACATTTGGAATCCACAAATAACAAAATTAACAAGTGTCTTATATACTTCGCAATATTAACAAGTTTATTAATTATAAAAATGGCATGTGTCTTGACACTTGACAATACTAACACCATTTATTAAGTACAAAAGTAGCACATGCCTTATACTTCGGCAAAAATAGCAAGTCTATTATTTAGAAGAATGACAAGTATTCTTTAAACTTGGCAAATCTAGCATATCCAACCCTTGGCCATTCTCTTGTGATTTAATTAATTAATTAATAGTCATATCTTAAATTTAGACATTTAGTTGAGTAATAAACTTTTAGTTTTTGGAATATAAATAATGAAAAATTCACGTATTCATTCCAATTATTGGCAAAATAATTATCGTATCACTAAATTTATAGTTGAATTTTTGCAGGATGTTGTGTCCTCGTTTCGTTTTGTAACTCATTTGGTGTCTCATTTTCCTAAAACCTAAGTTCCAGAGGAGTTAGCCATGGCTCCAAACAGGAATGAATATTTGAACTGCATCAAGCCATGGCTACAAAGATGGATGAATGCCGGGTCATTCCTGACATTATATATGCTCTAAGCGAATTTTATATTAAGAGACCTCTAAAAACACATAATGCTGAATTTGGGGACTTCTAAATTTTTCTTTCTTATTTTTTTAAATGAAATTTGAATGTGTCTGTAATTTCATCTTTGAAGGCCCTAAGCGGTTGTCTAGAAAGCTTACTTCAAACACACTATTGGATGAACATTTGAACTGCATCAAGTGCCTTGGTGCGAATCTTCAGTACAGAAAAATAGACCTCTAAATATAACGCGTGTGCATTTTTTAGCTGCTCTTTAGCTTATCTTGCTTGTTTCCTCCTTGCTTCGAATATTCCTGTTTAGGGGGTAAAATCAGATGAACATTCGGTAAATGGGTGATGTGTGGATTTTTATTTTCTTTTGCGCAAAATATTGCATTTTTTGGAGAAATGATTTTGGTTGGAATCACAATAAGAGAACACCATGTTTTGGGATAGAATGAATAAATGCCTAACACTACATTTCGGGTTCAAGAAAATCCTTGCTTCAATTTCTTGCGCAATATATTAATAAGGTCAAATATATCGCGAGCACACATTATCTCGTGATATATTATGAATGTGTTTGAGAAGGTGCCCTTAAAGTTGTCTTGTGGCGGCCAAGTATAAGGAATTAGGTCTAAGTTCCTTATAGAGTCCAGTCTCCAATCACATGTGAGGTGTTAGGATCTCATTGGAGACTGGGCTCCATAAGGAAACCGGCCTTGTTTCCATAGCCGAACCGGTCTAGTGGCCAAATTGGAATGAAAATAAGTAATTTTACCATAGTAATTGTAGTTAAGGTCTTCTATTTTTCTAAAAAATGCAATTGGGTCCTTAAGATTTTATTTTATGTAAAAAAATCAAAAAACGAATTTTTGTTAAATAGGCTACCAAAGTATCTTAGGACAATTTTAGTTCAAATATATATGATTTTAACCATTTTTTACCCTCTATTATATTCATAGTTAAATTATAATTAAGGAGGTAAAATTATTTATTATTCTTTTTAAAATAAGTCGGAATACAAATTTCATTTATGGTAAAGATTAAAAAAGAAAAGGTTAATGATAGAGAAGTTATGAAGACTTGACCCAGGAGTTCTTCAAGTTCTGGAAAGAGAACCCTCATATCCCTGGATTTCATTATGGAAGAAATTCTTGCAAAGCATGTACTAGTTGGAAACTTTTCAATTGAATGCCAGGAGAAATTCCGGTCGGTGATTGTTAAAAGTTGGAAACATAGACAAAAATCAAGACGAGCTATAGTTAGATGGACTGGTAGAAGGAGCTTTAATTGGCCGTGATTCTCTCTCTTGTCTTGATTCTATTCTTGGTGGAGCATGGGGGTTCCCTGATTCAGTTCCTTTCTTTTTGGCTTCTTGATTTGGTTTCTTTGGGACTTTGTTGATTACGGTAGTTGGGATGCATCGTGCTACAATGTCGTAGATGCCACTGCTAGGTTCTGTTGCTTTCTGCTGTTTGTTTCTGCTCTTTTATTTACTCTTGTAAATTTTATTTTTCTTTGTTTGTTTCAATTGGTATTTCCATGGGGTACTTTGTTTGGGTCCCTTTGTACTTTCTGCCTTATTAATGAAATGGAACTTTATCAGAAAAAAAAATGTAAAATTAATTTTTTTTTTACTTAACTGCAGTTTAATGACTTGTATTTAAAAAAAAAAAAAAAAAGAAAAGATTTTACTACTGAAAATGAAAGATTAGAACCACGTTCTACTTTTGAAACAAAGTTGAAGACTTTATGTAACATCCGCAAAATCTCATAAACAAATTATGAGATATAATCATCATTTTGATAATGATGAAAGAGTTATTTTCGTTTGTATCAATTGAAAGGTTATAGAATCATGACAAAGTGATCGAATTGAATTGCATCAATGGTAAAATTACAAGACTTGTCACTCGAATAAATACCTGGAAAAAGAATATGATAATATAATTGAATCGAATTGCAAAAGTGAGAGTTGCCACTCAATTAAATGACAACAATTGAAACGTGACAATGTAATCGTATTTAAAGTATTGCAAAGATGTTGTGCACCTAAATGTCAAGAATTAGAACATGATTATTAACAACATGATTGATATTTGGACAATGAATTGGAATTAGAATGTGGTTATTGAGAATGTATTGATAATAATTATATAACTGTATGAGTTTGCTATTGATAATGTAAACGTTATTTTGACAATGATCGAATAATCGTTTGAAATGTCACGAGAATTCAAAGAATTGTGACTCAAGGAAGCTTAGAGGTAAAGAATATGGTTATTAATTAACATTTTGGAAGTTTATAACCTAATTGTAAAACCCTAGCAAGTGAAAGAGCTTAAGTAACGAGAATCAAAACGTTACGACTTAATCATAAGATAATCCAAAGTATAAGGATTGCTTGAGCAAATTTTCGCCAAGTGTACGGTGCCATGTCGCGCAACTTTATTATTTTATTTTTATTTTTTATTTTTAATCATAAGATAACCTGTACTATTTTTTATTTTTTGGGGAGACTTTTATTTTTTTCCTATTATTTCTGATAGCAGCAGAATGAACAATTAGCAAATTATAGCTCTCTTCTTTTGTTACGAGAAATAACTACAGAAATTTATCATGTACGTTAAGTTAGAATGTGGACAGATAATTAGGTAGGTAGGGCTAAAAGAAATTATTTTCTTTTTTAAAATAATAAATAATAAAAAATGTGTTTTTTTCCCTTCTTACCTATATTCCAACCCAGGGTAAATGACAAATTTCGATAGTAATTTCCCTTAGTAAAAGATGTGATCTATATTTTACTACTTGTTCCTCCCATTACAGTCAGAAATGACAGTAAGAAATAAGTGTTTCTCTAAAAAAGAAAAATAGTGCACGTATTTATCATTTTCGATCATATTGGAGATATGTGTAGAATAGGTAGTTAGGTAGGTCGATAGAGAAAATTTTATTTTCCTTTTATCTTTATTATTTTTACTAATTTTTAGATTTTTTTTGCCTTTATTTAAAAAGTAAAGGTAAGAATGTCATAAAGAACCTTATAAGTAAATTTATGAAAAGTTACAAACCTACTTTATTATAAAAAAAAAAAGTTGAGAACCCAATTGATAGAAAAATATTAAATGTTGGAGACCATTTATGAAATTAACCCTATTCTTTATTACTCTATCCGTCACACAAAGATATTCTCCTTTTATTTTTCACATATATTAAGAATATACTCCCTCCGTTCCATAAAGATAATTCACTATTCTATTTTCGTCAATCTCAAAAATATAGTTCACTTACTATATTAAACACGTATTTAATGTTTCATTTCTATATGCGCCCCTAATTAATTATTGTTATTCAATTATCTGTGCATTGAAAATATTTTAAACAATTAATGACACAAGGGTATATATAGAAAAATAACGTAAAATTAAATGTTCTAACCACATTATCTACTAATCCTTAATACACAGATCGGAAGAGCACACTACCAGACTATCTTTGTGGGACAGAGGGAGTATCATTTAGTGTCTGTTTGATTCAATTTATGGTAGTTGATTTATAAAGAGAAATTATAAAGAGATGAACTGAGTTGTATAGATTTAATAGAGTTTGAAACTTTTGGTTATAAATGAGTAGTTATCAAATCAGTAATCAAATTAGTGGCATGTGAAATTATAATGTATTTTGATAAAGAGAATCAAACACGTTTTTAGTGTTATTGGAAATGTACGATGTAATAATATATTTCCTTATGTACTATTTGATTTTTTAATATTTCACTTTAGTCATTCTTTGTTGTTATTACTCTATATTATAAATGATGGTATATTAGAAAACTAAAAAAAATTAACTTAGGACAGAGAAATATAATTTGAAACAGAAAAAAAAATGAAGAATATCTTTTTAAGACAGAGAGAGTATTATACAAGGTTGAATATGGACACCGAACATGAAATTCAATTCAAACGAAAGGAAAAAGAAGAAAAAAAAGAGGTATAAGATTCTTTTTGAGTTTTTATTAAAGGTCTACATTGAAAAGGAATATATTGTGGTCGGTAAGTCGGTGAGTTTAAATAAATTAGTAAGAGCTTCAGACATAGATTTGATTTTCAAGAGTGGCCTTTTTCTTCGTAATGTATTGCAAATGGCACGTGCGGTCCTTTTAAGAAGATCGTCACATGGTCCACCTTCTCAGGCTCCTGGACGCAAATGAATATATAATAATAATAATAATAATAATAATAATAATAATAATAATAATAATAATAATAATAGAAGAATGCAATACAATTAATTTTTTTATTATTTAGACTGGAGATCGGTCTCTAATTTAGTTGACACCATTATATTAGAAGATGAGTCAAAATGCATAAATATATAATATCTTCATTAATTCAATAACTAATGAGAAAATGACAGCTAGATAATTAACATTATTTTCTATTTTTCTATCTTTTACCACCGAATTAAAATAATAAAATAAAATGAAATAAACGGACAAAATAAAAGAAACCCTTCATTTCATCACGATTCTAATTTTTAATTAATTAAATAATAATAATTAAGAAAATTAGATTTAAGAAAATTTGGGTGTTATGTTATATACTACTTGGAAATATCACATAATCGAGCTGATTAAAGAATTTTGTAATGTATAAGTTTGACTTCTCATTATTTTTCGAATATGAAAAGTAAAATGAGGATGCAAGAATTTTCTTCTATGCATTTTTCTCTTTTTATTTCTTAAATTACATTACATAAGAATTTATGGTCAATCTTTTATTTTTATAATAACAAGTTCTTTTTTTTTTTTTTTTAAACAGTGACTCGTCTTTATTGTTTCGTTACACGTGTACAACTAATTTTCCATAATAATAATACAAGAAAATTTATTTAACACACTATTTGATCGTCACATCGCGTATATGTCTTATTTTGCCTTATATTGGATGTTTATTAGCATCAACAGATAAGAGGGAGTTACATCTATAACCAATTCTTTCTATACCATTACATGATTTACTCAAGTATCAACATAAACGTTTAAGAGCCCATTGTCAATTAAAGAATATTTTGTGAATTCATTAAATAAATGCGGTCATATAATCTCCCTTGCCAATGAGGCCTTAACCCATTTGGTTAAGGGGCTAAAGTTGAGACCCTGAGATGTAAATGTTTTAAGTTCGATTCCTCGATGTGGGAGTTCTAGTCTTCTATATAGAAGTTTGATTTCTTATAGTCAGGAATTTGTATTATTAATTTCTGTACGCTGTGTTTCAGAACGATATATATCTATATGTACTTCATTTGCACCAAAAAAAAAAAAAAATCCCCCCTATATAGTTGGATTCTGGACCCCAATCTAATGCCATATATATGACACTATAAGAGCATATCTAATATAAATGTAGTGTCTTAGAGTCTGTAGAGGAGAAAGATGGACATATAAAACGTATACGTTTTAATTTTCTTTCTATTCTTTCTTTAAGAAGGTACACTACATGGTAGACACTTGATTTATATGGGTTCTTCGATTCTACCATTAATTTACATGTGGACTCATAGACATTCATGTAAATTATATTTTATATGAATAAATAAAATTAATGATGAAGAGGAAGCCACATATATGGGGTGTCTCTGTAAAAGAGACACCCAATGTCTGTAGATCAAAATTGATATACCTACCCTTATGATACATGTCTCAACCTATGCCACCGAGTCATGGGATAGTTTTATCAAAAGAAAAAAACTAGTTGGTTAGTTACAATGAGATTTGAAACACATCGGTTGCTGATTCATTTGATTATTTTCAACTTTTTATTAATTCACACTTTCATGGAACATATAGTATGCGATAGAGATGATTTTTTTTTTTAAGTATTACTTTCCTATTTCATAAAAATAGACTCGTACTTCTTTTTCATATATTCAAAATAATAACGCCACATTCTTTGTTAAATGAAAATATAGTTAAAACTTTCGTTTTCTGCATGCCTTTATTTAACATACATTTCATCAGCAAACTAATAGAAGTATTAAAATGATCTTAAATTTTAGTTTTTCTAATTCATTAATTAATTCAACTCTTCTTAATTTTCGCAAAAATTATCGAATATACCTCCTCCAAGGAGGAAAATTTCATGTGCTCTATGAGTATTCTAATATGATATTCCAGACCAAAGAGGAGCCTGCGTGATTGTTGATTAGTCAGGAATGCCTTAATATGGTACTCTAACAGGGTATTTTTAGAATACCGAATATTTTTTTCTCACAAAGAAATAAAAACTAAACAGTTTCTTTGTCCATTAAAAATATTTCCTTTTCATTTTTTACATAAATTAAGAAAACATCATTTAATGTTATTGGAAATATACAATTTAACAATATATTTCTTAATATACTCATTGATCTATTTAATATTTCACTTTAATTGTTCTTTGTTATTAATTACTATGCACTATAAATGAGGGTATTTTAAAAAACTAAAAGATTAACTTTAGGGAAGGGAAATATAATTTGAGCAATTTTTCTATAAAACTAAAGTTGATTATGTTAATGTGTCAGCGTGTAGAGTTAACATATAATATGTGTAAAAATAATGGACCCTACTAGTGTACTTTAAATTTAATGAATGAATAAGATAATGTCAACTCTGTACGCATACAAATTAATAGTACCAACTTTAATTTTATAGAAAAATTGATAATTTGAGACGGAAAAAAAAAAAAAGAGAGTATCATTTTGGAACGGATGACATAAACATTAATGTGTCGTTTTTAGAGGTTGAAGATTAACACCATGGGGCGAGGTGATATATTTATCTAAAAATGTTTAAATGAAAATAAGCCACAAAACGACGATATAAATAGCTAAGGTGTAAATCGAAGAGGATGAGCTGTTAAACCGAGAGAGCGCGTGGCAAGCTCTCAACCCAATAAAGCGCGTGAAGATCGTGTCCTTATCAAATGGGCCTCTCTACAGTCCCTCTTAACTGGCTCGCGTTCCTCCTCAATAATCTTTGCGTGTCCGCTGCCCAAAATTTTCTCTCTTTGCCCTTAGCCGAAGCAAATTGCTGAAAAATATGCTTATGTATATCGACGGACCATGAACGAATTTGATTAAAATAAGAAATCCCAGGAAATATCTGATATCGATTTTCGTCAAGGTATGTAATATGTGTCGAGCCCTGTTTCATTGCCTGTACATTCTTGAATTGCCGACGAATGTATATGATGAAGACCCAGTTACTTAATATCGGATTTTCATTGATTTTTCACTCTTGCATGTGGTCGTGTTGGCTTTTGATTTGATTTGGATTGAATTTTGTGTACTTATATTTGGCAGAGAGTTAAGATGTATTAATTGGAGGTGTATTGAAGTTTCATGGTTCGTGAATTTGTCTTGATTTGCCGGCGTATTGGATCGAAACAAGGTTTGGAATCGTGGATTGCCGATTAATCGTGTTCTTATAGTGCTTTTGATCATTTTCCCCGTGATTTGCGGACCGGCGGGGACATAGAAGAAATGTCTAGTTTCGTGGGAGTTCATTTGTCTGATCAATCGCTTCAAAGCCATTTTACGCAAGTCGAACTTCGAAGCCTCAAATCCAAAGTAACTTTCCTTAGCCAATCTTGATGCATTGATGTTATGTGCCTTAATCTGTAGTCCTGTTGAATCTGGCTATCAGATAAACTTGTTTTGACAAATGAGTTGATTTGAGCATTTTGGGACTTGTTTTTGGGCTTTTGTAGTTTTGGTGTTCTTTAATATAATGATTGAAGCAAGTAGCCAACGTGCATTTGTACTGAATTGATTTCTGAAATTTGGGGCTCACTGATGTTCTTCTCACTAGTTCATATCTCTGAAGAAAGAGAATGGCAAAGTTACAGTTGGGGATTTACCGCCTTTGTTAGCAAAACTCAAGGCTGTCAAGGGCAAGCTCAATGAGGAGGAGATCGGGAAAATATTAGGAGAATCAAACTCTGATACTAGCAGTGACATTGGTTTTGAAGGTTTCCTCCGGGTAAGCTTTTTTTCCTTCCATGGGTCTGTAAGCATGTAATAATGAAAATTCTGGATATGAATATTGTCAACCAAGGGGTTCTAGCGATCTCTTTGACAATGGTAGCGAGAATTTATGCTGTTAACTTTTACTGAAATGGACATTGTTGGAAATTTATGTTTACTTGTACTATTGATTTTGTACGTTTTTATTGACATTTTTGTTTGGCGCATGGATAAGCAGACTTATTTAGACTTGCAAAGTCGAGCTACTGTCAAAGCGGGGAACTCTAAACACTCATCAGCTTTCCTTAAGGCCACAACCACCACCCTTCTTCACACCATCAATGACTCCGAGAAGTCTTCATACGTTGCTCATATCAATAGCTACCTCAGAGATGATCCATTTTTGAAGCAGTTCCTTCCTATCGATCCATCTTCAAATGCTTTATTTGATCTCGCGAAAGATGGAGTCCTGCTATGGTATTTACACGTGGATGTTTCAAATTGTTTCATTTTATGCTCTTTGAATTTTGAGGGTCCCCTTTTTAGTTGGTGTGTGTCCATGTTTTATAATTCCTGTGGTTCTATGCAGTAAACTGATTAATGTTGCTGTTCCGGGGACAATAGACGAAAGAGCTATCAACACCAAACGAGTGCTCAACCCATGGGAAAGAAATGAGAATCACACACTTTGCCTCAACTCTGCAAAGGCTATTGGCTGTACAGTAGTCAATATTGGCACCCAAGACCTGGTTGAAGGAAGGGTGAGCTGAGCTAATTTACTGGTAAGAATTCATGAGTTGGATATTTTTGTGTCACATTTTTATATTATCTTTTCATTCTTTTCAGCCTCATTTGGTACTCGGATTAATATCACAAATTATAAAGGTTAGCGCCCTTGGACTTTGTTTGCATTTTGTAACTTCTCATGGCCGCAGATGAAAGAGGAAACAGAATAATTGCTATACGTGTTGATGTTTATAGTGTTATCAATTTGCTTGTAAGTTGTGTTGGATATTGTGTACTTTAACTAGTCCCTGTTTTGCACAAATGACTGAATTTAAGCACACATATTATATCCAACCCATTTGACCTTTCTTACTAGAAAGAAAAGATATAGTGGAAATTTTAAGGATTGCTTAATTATGTCTAACCATTGTCGTAGCTCACGTAGGTGATGCATGTTTGGTCTTCTACTGATCCATAACTTCACATTGCATTTGTTGGTGGCACCTCCAGATCCAATTACTGAGATCTCAACCTCAGAAAGACGCCACAGCTGCTTGAACTGGTGGAAGACAACAATGTAATTGATATAATATTGCTTCAACTATTTGATGGATCTCTATTTCTTCTCCCCCGTATTGATAATGCAAGTTGTAGTTCAGCCAAGTTAGTTGAAATTAATCAGCTGTCTGTAATATTTGCAGGATGTTGAGGAGCTTATGGGACTAGCTCCAGAAAAGGTCTTGCTGAAATGGATGAATTTCCATCTTAAGAAAGCAGGATACAAGAAAACTGTAACAAATTTCTCTTCAGACTTGAAGGTGTGCTTTTGTTTCAAAATTAATCATGTATACTGCATTTTGGGATGTGTGGATGACAGGCTCGGCTCTGGGCATAATCGCCAAGGTGCTTGCGGCTTGCCTAAGGCCCCTGATCGTATCTCAAGACACATGGGCCATGAAATAAGAAATCAAACCAGAAAGTTTAAATATATGTTTTCAGAGTTATGAAATACTAAACATAGAATTGATATTAGTTTAGTTGGTAGAGGAGAGAAATGTGGTTTGTAATGATAATAAGGTAGCTCATTAGTTCACTTCCTTTAAATATCACCTTTACATTTTTAAATTTTAATTTTATAGTCAAATACTTTAACTAATTTTTAGCCGGAGTCCCCAGTAAGTTTTGTAGTTTAGAGACCCATATGGCTCCCGTAAACTTAGTGCTAGCCATGGTGGATGGGTGGGCTTAGATCAAGAATTTCTTATATGTTTGTTGAGGACATGAATTAAAATTTCGAGAGATGTCAGCTACGGTTTTTGTAGTTTTCTGATGGGAAGTGTAAAAATTACTCCATACTGAACACTGAGCTTAGTTTTGGTTTGGAGAAAATATTTGGCTGCTGAAGTATGGCTTTTGCTACTGTTTCTGATAATAAATATATTAGATCATTGAGGGCTACATGTGTATCCATTTTGATATCACTCTGCCATCTCTCCAAGCAAGTAGTTGATAGGTATTTTTAGCATTGCTACCTATGTGACATGCTTGACTTCTGCAGGATGGAGAGGCTTATGCTTACCTGCTCAATGTGCTTGCTCCAGAGCACTGCAGTCCAGGCACGCTGGATGTCAAAAATCCCACTGAAAGGGCTAACTTGGTTCTTGAGCATGCAGAGAGAATGGATTGCAAAAGATATCTTTCTCCAGAAGATATAGTTGAAGGCTCAAACAATTTGAATCTTGCATTTGTTGCTCAGATATTTCACCAGAGGTGAGAAATAACTACATTGCTTATTTAATATACTGCACGGAAAAAATTCTTGTCTTTATTGGACCCCTTAATGCCCTCACCCAAAAGGAGAAAAAAATAATAATGACAGTTATTGTATTTATCAAATAGTGGTTTCCTCTTTATTGCTGTCTAAGCATTCCCCCTTCATAGAGATTTTTAACATGCATTGCAATAGAAATCTGCCTTCTGCATCTTTTACCTTGCAATTTACCAGTAACAAACATCTCAATGATCTGGTACAAGAGCTGCTATTAGCCTACTTGGTAGTTTTGATCTTAGTATTATTCTTGATTGCTTGAAGGAAACTTTGAGATAAACACATTTGCTACTGAAAAACAACTTCTGATTGATTGTTCTGCCACATTGTATATTTTTAATGCCAGTGGTCTTATTTTAGATCCTTTTAGTAAATAAAACTGCTCCAGTCTGTGTCTCTTTTTAGTTATTCTTGCACTTATATTTAGTGACCAAGTTTGTGGGAATCTTTCAAGGACTTTTTTCTTCTCTCCGGCAGGAATGGCTTGTCCACGGACAACAAGAAAATTTCTTTTGCAGAGATGATGACTGATGATGACCTAATATCAAGAGAAGAGAGGTGCTTCCGGTTATGGATCAACAGTCTAGGAATTGCTTCCTATGTTAATAACTTGTTTGAGGATGTTAGAAATGGGTGAGTGTTTTTGGGTTAATAACAAGATCTTTTACATTAACACAAAACAATTAAAATGTTTATGTTGACTGAAGGTCCTCTGCTCCTTATAGTTCCCAGAACATTTTCTTTTTATGATTTTGGAGTAATCAGGCCTACCATATTTTTTTTTTTTTTTTTTAGTTCAGTCTTCTGATGTCAGCATTAAAAATTTCTTGAATTTTGGAAAGTAAACCTATCATATCTGCAGGTGGATTCTTCTGGAAGTCCTGGATAAAATTTCTCCCGGATCTGTCAACTGGAAGCATGCAACAAAGCCTCCTATAAAAATGCCATTCAGAAAAGTAGAGAATTGCAACCAAGTTGTTGGGATAGGGAAGCAGTTGAAGCTTTCCCTAGTCAATGTAGCTGGAAATGATTTTGTACAGGGGAATAAGAAGCTGATCCTTGGTATGGTGCTTAATTTATTTTTTATGCTTTTGCTGCAAATTACTCCAAACTGATGATGATTATATAAGTATTTTTATGCAAAGTCAGTAGGAAAAAGGAAAATCATGTTAGGAAGCAATTTTTTTTAGCTAATCAGATACAATTGCTAAATTGGTCAAAAGAAGACTCAATCCAAGTAGAACTTGACCCTTGAATGGATACCCTTGGTACTGGATTTGTTCTTAATGTTTTCCAACTTCTTTTCAATGTGTTTATGGAGTATTTCGAAATTGCATTTTTTTTATGAGTTTCTGGGATCATCCGATATGTTGATATGCTCATTGTAGAAAGAAGATATGATGCTGTATATTTGATAGATATATGATACCCCAATTAGAAGCTAGTCTAATTATGCATTTAAATTGTCCGGACTTTTATTGGATTGTTGTGCCTTATTCCCCCTTTTTGGGTCCGTGGAACTGGCTTCTTATTTCCCAAATATTTTCTTCATGTTTCAGTTTTCATTTTTGAATTCATTTTCTGTTTTTGTCTTTCAAGTAAAATTTAAGAAAACAATTGATTTGTTTTCCGTGTTTTCTGCGTTTCACAAATACTCAAAACAACAGCCAAGACGCAAGTGGTCTAGTGGCATTCAAGTGGGTTTCCCACACCCTAGGTTTGGGGTTCAATTCCCCTCCCCGATATTCTCCTTGTAATATTAAAAAAAAAAATAAAAAATAAAAATTTAAAAACAACAAAATATCATTTTGATTTTTCTTCACAAAATTTTCTCTTTTTTTTTTGGAAATGCATTTTCAAACGACAAAAGTTAACAAGTTTCTAGTGCTTTCAGGGGAAAAAAAATAAAAAATAAAATAAAAAATAAAAACTGAAAACAGCCTAAAAACTCAGAAGAGAACATGCCTGTAATATTTTGAGACTACTTTGTACCATTCGTTTCTACAATTGTGTCATCCCATTGAAATAGGAAACACATATTGATTCTTCTTGTTTAAACATGAACTTTTAAGAAATACTGGTGTCAGGTTGGTCTGGTAAAATTCAGTTATGATAAATTAATTAAATGACAGTTGAGAGCCGTAAGAGCCTAAATCACGGAATTTTTGTTTGGATACTAATAGGCAGGGCTGAATTGTCCAGGTTAGCAATTTTGTTGCCCACGCTGTAATGTTCCTACAGACTTAAAATACAATTTTGGTATCAATGCATGGAGCATAACTGATGCATTGGATGTGAGATGCTACAGCATGCTTGAGTTTCGCCTTCTGCTTCTTTGCCTCATTATGGTCTAACAATGTGCATATATTTTTTTTTTTTGTTTGGAGGAAATATGCGTGATGGTTAATCAGTTAAAGTTTAAAATATAACTTGCCAATATTATTTATTCACGTTATACTGCTAAAATTTTTGTTCTATTGATTCTCTTGGTTTGTGGACCTCATTTTTCTGCATTTCGTGAACTGTTAGCATTTACAGCTTTTCCTTTCTTTTCTTGGATTTTTATTTTCTGGCATGTGATGATGGTGATTGGTGAGTTATGTCTTGTACTTCCTCATCTGGTTAGCTTTTCATGAACCTAAACTCAAAAGATGAATAGAAAGGGCTTGCTCATGTTAACCTATTGTTTTTTTAGCTTTCCTTTGGCAGCTGATGAGGTTCAGTATGCTTCAACTCCTGAAGAACTTAAGATCTCATTCCCAAGGAAAGGAGATAACTGATGCTGATATACTGAGCTGGGCTAACAAGAAAGTGAAAAGCTCAAGAAGATCATCTCAAATGGAAAGCTTTAAGGTTTTAGATTCAAAACCTTCTTCACTATGTTCATTAGCATACTTATCCTGTAATATGTACTAATTACATGACGGTTCATAATTGCTGAATGATGATGGGTTTTGGAATACGAATGTAGGATAAAAGCCTTTCAAATGGATTATTCTTTCTGGAGCTTCTCAGTGCAGTTGAGCCACGAGTTGTTAATTGGAATCTCGTTACCAAGGGTGAAAGTGGTATGTTGTAACCGTAAATCTCTTATAAAAAATATGAAGATGGTAGTTTGCTGTCTGAAACTACAGTTGTTCCATTGGATGCGGCATTTTTTTTTCCCTACCAAAACACCATCCAAACTTCGACATGGTTTTTAGGCCTCCATCTCGGTTCGATGGGGAGTTAGGAGACCACTATCATTTTATTAAATTAAAGGAAAAAGGTACAATTTAGAGAGGGGGACGTGATGAGTCTTTCCTCCCGAAGCAAGAAACATTCCTAAAGCAACTAATATGCATGAAATAACCTCAAGATTCATTTTATCAGTCCTTAGGATGGAAAATACTATTTGTAGGTAATTATTGAGGCGATCTTTTGCTAGATGGGGTAAATTCACTCTGTCCACATAAATCAGTTGGCTGCCTAATTCTCATACCTTGAACTTCATGCCCTTTGTTAGCAAACCAATCCACTGCCAGTTAGCCTCTCTCAAGATATGAACAATCCAGATGCCAAAGTCCCTCTGAGGCTGGTTAATTTCCACCAAAGTAGTATTGGACACTTCATGGACCTCTACTTCCTTTCTGAATCAACTGTTAAGCAGCTAATGAATCAATTTCAGCAACCACTTGCAATAGCCCATTCTGAATGCACAATCTAAGACCAATGAGCAGAGCCCTTTTTTCAGCTTCAAGAATGGAAACCTGTTCCAGATTAGGACTAAAAGCATAATCAAATCTCCCTGATGATTTGTAATTATCCCAGCAGAAGCAGCCTTGAACCTTTCAGACTTCCATCAGAATATAATTTAACCATGTTAACTGCAGGGTGCTTCCAGCTTACAAGTTTATGAACAATTCTTTGCTTATCATCAGCCTTTTCAGATTGGTTTTCAGGAACATAAGTACATAACCATACCCGAAAATACTTCATATACTGTGAAGTAGCCAAAAATAGTTAAATGGGGCTTTTTGAATCAAAGTTTTCTTTGAAATTTGATAATCTGCAGAACGTTTGAGACTTCACCTTGTTGCGTAGGTACCCAAAAACGTAAAATAAACTGGCTTGTTACCAAAATGGCAGTAACGAGCCAAGAGAACATGCAAGGAATTTATGGATTAGTTTAGGTGGTAAGTTACTTATAGAACACAAGACGCCTTTGCTAGATTGCAATACTAGGAGATACTTGAGTTATCCCAGCATCCTCCTGGGAAATAGTTTTGTAACAGTGTTTTCTCCTTTCTTTATACGAAAGTTAATTTATATCAACATGTGAGTTATAAGAAAATTTGAGGTCAACGATATTTTCTTTGGTCCTGTGTGTAAATAACCCTATATTTGTTCACGCTGAAATCTGAGAAATTTTCAGGTTCACCATGTGATATTTTCTTTATGTCTGAGTCAATTTATTGAAAATTTGGTTGTAGTATTGAATTACAATGAACTGTTAATGAGGAAAATGACTCAGCTTTCTTAATAATTTGTGGTAGATGAGGAGAAGAAGCTGAATGCTACTTACATAATCAGTGTTGCAAGGAAGCTAGGTTGTTCCATCTTCTTGTTGCCTGAAGATATCATGGAGGTGAGAATACAACATCAGCAGTCTGTCAAATATTTTTGGAGGTGGGGTGGAACCTTCGGGTTCTTGCCTGCTTTTCTAATAGGAGGAAAGCATGGAGACTGACGCACGATATCATGTTTGCTGATGCTCTGGCAGGTAAACCAAAAGATGATGCTTACTCTTACGGCAAGTATAATGTATTGGAGTCTTCAGCAACCAGTAGATGAGCAGTCATCTCCTTCACCTGCTCCTTCTAGTCGCGCTACCTCACCTGAACCTTCGGTTGATGGCCGTTCGTCCCCGGGTGCAGCTGCCATTTCTGACGGATCCCCTGTACCTTCACTCAATGGCACTCTATCTCTGGGTTTTGCCGCCACTCCCAGTTCATCGCCCGGGCTTCCTGTCAATGGATCTTTGTCCTCCAATGCAAATGTTCCTTCCGAGGCATCTCCATCACCGTCCTTGAGTGGCGAAGATGATAGCTCGCTCGTGGCCGAAGTATCAAATATGACAATTGACGATACTGACTCTGATACTGCCACCTCTGCCGCGATAGTAGAGGATGCAGCTTCTGATACTGCCACATCTGCCCTGGAACTTGTAAAAGAAGATACAGATTCAAAAAGTGAGCTATAGTTACAAAGTATTCCATATATAGAAGTGAACGAGGTGGGCAAGCAAATGCACACGGTAGGGCAATATGTTTTTGTAGGTCAATATATAAATAATAAATATGCTGGAGTTTTAGGACGTCTTGTCAAGTTGTATAAACAGATGTTCTGTGATACCAAAATGTTTTTTTGACTTTCGAGGAAAAATTTTATTTATTTATTTATTTATTTATGTATTTATTGTTTTGCTTTGTTTTTTGTTTGCCCCTCTAAATTCTGTTTTGACTTCATTTCTCTCACCTCATAGAATATTCGATGGTTAAGGCTTATAAAGTTATTATTATTGTATGCCTGCCCTCGTCGGAGTTAGGACTTGCAGCGCGACTACGGCTACAGGTTTTTCTCAAGTTTTAATTTTAATACGGTAGATGATATCGATTGAGTCCTAACGTAGTCGCAGGTTTTTCCCAAATGGCAATATCGAGTCCCTAATTGCTATATAAACAGGGGTATCGATTGAGTCCTAGCGTAGTCGCTGGTTTTCCCGAAACGGCGATATCGAGTCCTAACTGCTATATAAACAGGGGTATCATCGTCGAAGCAAAAACAAGACTACGTAAACGGAGCTGGTTCTTCGGTGAAGCAAGAGCAATAGAACTATGCCTGGGTAATTAACCAACCCCCCCACCCCCACACCAAAACCCAAAAAAAAAAAAAAAA
>CAVNYN010280809.1:0-44173 GCA_963692815.1 Nyctanthes arbor-tristis | reverse complement strand
TCATGACTCAACACCACCTCCCCCCAACCACCTACCCCAAAAAAAAAAATGGAAACCCAAAGACGAACTTTAATTAGAAGAAACTTTAGCAGAAACTTCTCTTATCTTGTGTTCCAAATATAGAAGAATGTTTACCAAAAATAATTAGGTTAAGGTCTTCAAATTCATAAAAAAGATACACATTAGGTTTTTAATCTCATTCAATAGATTTTTGAATTCTCTACCACAGAAGATTAGAAGTCGAGCATTACAGAAAATTTCATAATTTAGCTTACTTATACAGCCAAAGAAAATTTAATAGATGATAGTCGATAGATTCAAAATTGAAACACCTGATTTGCCGGCGGGATAGAAGCTTGGTCGCTAGATTTGCAGAAGGGGGTGAATCACGGAACTAAAGGACGAGATGGGTCGCCGGAGTCGGAGGAAGGGAGGGCTGCTCTAATCTGGGGGGGGATGAACAGAGAATCAAAGACCAGGAGAAAGCGAGAAACTGTAGTTGCAGTGGAGAGGAATTAGGATTTGTGTACAAAACTTGGTTCTTTGTTTCAAATTTTAGACGAGGTGGGAAACTAAAATACTTAAAGAGGGAAAGTTGAAAATTTTTAGTGGCAATACCAACAAAATTACTAACCGAAACTTTTACGTTATATTATATAATTATTTTAGTTCAATACCAACAGAAAAATACGTTGGAATTTTTATAATTGGTTTTACAATTAATTTTACTATTATTGATTGCCAACGGATTTCTAATGGAATTATACTAACGGAACATTTCTGTAGGTAATTCCGCCGGGAATTACACATATCATATAAATAATATTATATTTCCAAATCCGTTGTTAATCGGTTGGTAATCCATTAGAAGTAGCGACAGAATTCTGGGCGTTGGTAATTTTCCATTGGTGTTGCCTCATATTCTAGTAGTGAAATAACTTGGGCCGGAAGAAATCAACAGTAATATTTTTTAAAAAGTGGAGCATGCCAAGGAAAGGGGATAGCGTTTGTTTTCTTTTTCCATGAAGACTTGAAGACTATGGGTCTATTCTTTCCCGATCCAATTCCTTTGTGGAAGACCACACATTTGTTAAAGTGAAAAAGCAATCATGATCGTCGGTTTACCGTCACAACGTTAGAGTTTTTTTGGTTTACAAGAAAATTGAGTTTTGGTGACGCAAAAATACTGTCCCAAAAGATTGTAAAACCGTCGCAAAAGCTATCCATCACAACCTTATCGAAGTTAATGAAGGCTGATATTTACTGTTGAATCTAATATTTAGAGCACCTCCATCAGTGATGTTAAATTAAATTATTAATGAAGTTGTTAACTCAAAAATGTAGCTAACGTTAAATTATTAATAAAAATAATCTTTTTAGTTTCTTGTTAACTTACAACAATTTAAAAACATATGTAACTCAATCATTTTTATTTTCTTTATTATGTTTATATGAGTTACTATATAGGTTATGAATTAATCTAATTATGTGATTTAAACAAGTGTTGTAATAGTTAACTTCTCATGTTTTGAGCAGGAGACTCAGAATTCAAACCACAATTTCATTGCCCTTCCCCTTTCTATCTCTCCCTTGTATGTGTGTGTATATATATAAAGGAAATTTGTGAAATACACCATGTTTTATAGTGTATTTATAATTTGTATATTGTGTTTTAAGAAATTACAATTTACACATTGCGTTTCATTTAATATTAACAAAACATACATTTGTTTTTAAAAAAAATAAAAAATAATCTTTTTATTTCCAAAAAAATACCTTTTGTGACTAACAAATCACATCTCATATATTATATTATATAACACTTTATATATTATTTCATTATTCTTTTTTTTAAGAGACCATTACATTATTCTTCAATACATATTAAATAAAAAAAGAAATCAAATTTATGTTTTCTTTCCCACTTCCAATTTGAATTTTTTTTATAAACATTGAACTATATATGATAATTGAATTATAATAAACAAATTGAGATCAATGAGTCATTGCCATAATCATCACTGGTGTAAAAATTACATTTTTATAACAAAAACTTTTTACTCATTTGATTTTCTTATTATCCTTGTTTAAAAATAGATACGAACAAAATAGATACGAACAAAGATGAAAAACACACAATAAACAAAAATAGGAAAAAAATTAAGTAATACCAACTATCGTATATCATGTAACTTTATTTTTTTATACATTGAGTCAAACATACATATTCATATTTTCTCTTACTTTATAAACTTAAGTTTTAAAAAAAATAGTCTGATTGTTAATTATTTTCTAGTTTAAAATTAGTTTACTTTAAATTTTTTAGCATCTGACATTATTTTATTGGTCCACTTTTTTTTTTTTACAAAATACTATTTGTTTTCTTTTTTGAAAGAGACAAAACTAATAAAAATATGCAAGGTTACTAAAATTTAAACCAAACTAGTTTTAATCTAGTTTAAAATAATTGTTAAAGACATTGAATGTTATGGCCTTATCCATTTTTACTTTATTTTGTATACAAGGAGGAGATGGTAGAGGGACTTGAAGAAGGAGGCCTATTGAAGTTTTTTTTTCTTTTCTTGTTATTTTTTTTTTTGAGGGACGGGAAGGGGTTTGAATTCAAGTCTCTTATCTGAAAATTTGAGTAAAGTACAATAAAAACCACTTATTTATTTTACTTTTGCTTCCCTAACTTTTTCTCTAAATCTCCAATAGGGTTGTCAAAGTTTTGGGTGGTGTAAAAGAGATAGAGACATAGAAGAGATGATTAGTTTAATTGAATGTTGAACGAAAAAAGTATAAAAAATAGGTAAAAGTAAAAAAGAGGAGAGAAATAGATAGAAATTCAAAAATAATAAATAACATTGGAAAAGGTGGAAATGAAGGTATATTTTTAGACCTTACACGTGACATAGGGAAGAAAAATTGAGGAAAAATGATGTAAATGAGAGAAAAATAATTAAAAAAAATAGAAAATTAGAGAAAGAATAGGAAATTTATAGACCTACCAATTTATTTTTCATGTTTCTCTTTTTTGATAGACATAGTTTAAAGACTTTGAGCACTGAAGATGTCGGTCCAGCTATAGAAACCGTTGGCTCTGAGTTTAGAGCTCGACTATTAATTACAGGGTGTTACATCACCTGTGTCAGTGACGTAACCCCCTGTAATTGGTGATTGAGATCTGAACTCTAAGTTTGATCTATTTTTATAGAAAATCTATTAAAGACGCTCTAATAATGGCATTCTTTTTTATAACCTGCCTTATTTTTAAAAACTTGGGTGGGAAGCAATCAACAGTGATATATATATATATATATTTTAAAAAGTGGACCATGTCACAGGAAAGGACAATAGTGCATTGCTTTATTTACCTATCTGGCTGTCTTTTTTCATGAAGACTTGAAGTCAATGGGTGAATTTGTTCCCCAGCCAATAGGCGCGGTGCCTTTGCGGAAATAACGACCCACATTTAGTAAAGTGAAAAAGCAATCACAACCATTAGCGGAACAGTTTACAAGAAAATTGCGATGGCAAAATACTGTCACAAAAGGTCGCAAAACTGTATAATAGCTATTCATCACAATCTTACGTTATTTTCAACTCAAAACTCTATTTTTCTCCCCTCTATATGATCTAACGTCACCCCTCTATATGATCTAATGTCAGACTATGTATCTAGACACTTATGTGGCGTATCAGATAAGTACCATGTAATGTGTCATGCCATACCTTGTAATGTAGCATATCAGATGACACGCATCTAGCACACCACATAAGTGTTTGACAGACGTCTGACATTAGATCATTTCTCCCTCTAAAATATAGATTTACAATCTCTATTTCTTTTAGCCTTCTCGAACTCATAATCTCCAAATTTTATCTAAATATCTATATTTTATATTCAATTCAATTTACAACCATACAAGTTAAAAAATCAAATATCAAACATAGCTAAACGAATAATTGAATCATTAATCGAGTATTTAACTCAACTAGCCGAGCTTATAGTAAAATATGAAATGTATACATCTTTATTTCCACGAATTCATACTTTTCTTTTTTTGTCCCAAAAAAAATGAAACGAAGAAAATTATTGCAATCAACAAATGGAGTAATAAGTGCCAGGTAACCCAAATTATACAAGGCGATAAAAAAAAGGGGCTACCAGTAAAATATAATGACTAAAATGATGGAAAATATAAAAACTACGAGCACCAAAACATTAAAAAAGGGGTAGGGACTAGCTTGCAATTTATGAAATATCATTTCTATAAATGGCAAGAATCTCTATATTCCACCTCTATTTGTATAGTAAATCTCCAAATTTGGAGATTCACTATAGCCATCTCCAAAATGGAGATGACAACTAGAGGCGGATTCTCTAAATAGAGGTGAGTTGGAGATGCTCTTATCATGATTAGTTTGTATTTACCATTGGAAAAATATTTAGAGCATCTATATTAGTGGTGTTAAATTAAATATGTTAAATGAAGTTATCAATAAAGGTTTTTCCCCCCTAATTACAAAGGGAATTAAGGGGAGGGGCATATCAGATGGGTCCTGGTAAAGAGTTAAACTTTTATCCACTAAGCCAATCGTTTGATCCTAAGTTATTAATAAATAAAGTTAACAACTCAAAAATATAGCTAACATTGGATGTGGTAATGAAGCTATTAATTTTATTTTTTTTTAAATTTCTTGTTAACTTAATTGTTATTAAAAGGTAGTAACAATTTAACAATTCATATAGCTCAATCATTATTATTTTCTTTACTTTTATCTGGTTTGAACAAGTATTGCAGTTGTTAAGTTTTTATGTTTTTGGCAGGGTTCAAAATTTGAACCACAAATGCCTCTATTCCATCTCCTCTCATCTCCCCAATCTCCACATTAATAAAAAAAGAAAAAAAAAGACTCACTATTGCAAATAGTAAAGTCCCGATCTCCCGCCATGGGTATATTTGTCGGGATGATCCCGTCAGACGTATAGTGAGAGATTATTTTTAGTAAATTGTATGGTTAATTTAACACCACTAATATATTACAAATCAATAACTAAATGTAACATGCTTATATGTCACTTAACAATCACTAAAGCTTTATTTTATCACTTACTCCCCTTTATCTCAATTATTTAGTCTCATTTACTTTTTCACAAAGATAATTATACAACAAACTTCCTAAAATATTCTTATTTAATTAGCAACGTATATTAAGAATTGTATTGGAAAAATAAATATTCTACATTTTCAAAATTATGTGGGTATAATTATAAATGAATATAAAAGAGAACCAAATAAATGAGACATTTAAAAATGGAAAATAAGATCAAATAATTAAGACGTAATTAAAGTTAAATGGTATCCAAACATAGTGTTAAACTTTTTGAATCGAATTAATTAATTTGATTAACTAAATCAATTATTTATTATGGATTGACACAAGTCTAGTAAGATAAGGGTTTTTGTGTACCTATGGGGAAGTCTCACTGATATCCTACTTTGTTAAAATATTACCAAACATGCTTGATAAAACATTTCAAAATTTTATAAATACTTAGGGCTTGTTCTTTTTACTATTTTGAGATTGTTTTTAGTTTTCAGTTTTTTAAAACATTGACAACGCATTTACTTTCATATTTTTAAAAAAATTCAAAAAACAAGGAATTTTTTATCAAAGAAATTAGAAAATGATAAAAAGTCATTTTGAGAGTTTTTAAGCAAAACGCAATACTTTATTAAAAACACGGAAAACGCTTTGTTTTGAGAATTCCACTTTTTTCTCTCCTCTAATTTTACAAACTTTCGTCCCTCCACCACCAAATCAATTACAACTATTACAGTACTGCTTCTCTTCATCATCTGCTTAGTTTTTTCTCTCTTCTAATTTATTTATTCTAATGATATACCCAAATTATGACTACTCTCTCCTTCGTCCCTTCCCCTTAATGTCATTTCTTTCTCTCTACTCTAATTTCTTTTTTCCTCATAACAAATTATATAGTAAAATTTCATATTTTAATCTTGGTAACGATACATTAGAACAAAATAATCTTTTTTAAGGAAAGAATAAAATTATTTAATTTACTTAAACAAAATTATTTAATTTACTTAACAAGCAAATAAATTCTCAAAATGTGAAAAAGAACACGGTTTCCAGTTTGTGTTGCTTAAAACAACTTTCTAAAATGACAAAGTAAACGCATTTTTAGAAATATGAAAACAAGTACTCAAAACAGTAAATTAAAAATGAATTGAAAACTGAAAAATAGAAAATCAATCACGAAAAGAACACTGCCTTAGTGTCTTTGTATTTTTTTTATTTTAACTTTTTTTATTATTTGTTATTTTATATTATTTCTCTATTTTATTATTTAAATAAATCCTCCACCCTTGTATACCACCAATCGGCCACCGCTGACTACTGGTAGGAAGGAAAAAAAAATTCTTTTTCAATTCTTTTCTTTCTTTCTGCTTTTCTTTCTTTTTCCCTCTCTTGTTTCTTTCTTTCTTTCTTTTTTTTTTTTTTTGCTTTCTTTCTTTCTTTCCCTTTCTTGTTTACTAATTATTTCATGAAAGCATTGTACAAGATGATAATACTAGATAATATAAGTAATTCAAGCAGATTAAACATAATTGTACTAAAAAGATTTAAACTATAATATTTGATCATTTATGTGTGTAAAGAAAAACAATAAAGAAAAACAATTTAGATTCTACCTATAATACAATATTTTTCATTAATGAAGATAAAAAATAGTCTACAAAAAAAACCAAAAAAAACGTTGAAAAATATTTTTGAAGTTTGTATTGGGATGCTAGTGTATAACGCATAGAAAAATATGTTACATTCGATAGATATAGCCAGAATAAATGATGAATGATAATACATCTATTACAATATTTATAATAAAATTTGTTGTTTGGTCATCTTTAACATAGAACATAATTTTTAATCTACTAATCTTGACCATTAATTTCTATTTTACTTTTAATATTATTTACCTTTTTAAACTATTACCAATTTATATATTCCATTTTTATCTTTTATTTCCTTTTTTGTTTCATTTCCTTTCTTTATATTGTCACTATATTTTTCATGTTTTAATATCAATCACCAAATCAGATTTCATTTTATCTAAAAATATCTCTATTTTTTTATCCATATTTTCCTACCTTCCTCTAATAAAACTCATTATATAACTTTCTCAAATCTCTCTCAACCCACATTTAAAATTTTCACTCATTATCTTGAGCAATTTTATTTACGATCGATTTTCTTACTTTTACGTTTTAATTTATCTCACATCGTCGAATAACTTTCACATTGGTTCCAATATTCACCAATGTTCAAAAAATCAAACTTGTATTCGAACCGAAAAAGTTAACAGTTCAAGGTCATTGGACGATTTTAATTTAATAATTGAAAACAGAATTAATTTTTATCCAAAATAATATTAAAATTTTATTCCCTTTTTAAGAGCCATCGAAAATATGACTTTTGGCATATAAAGGGAATCTCACATTGGTTATTTAATTAAATGAACAGAGGATGTATACCTATTTTAAATTATTTGGAGAAGGGTTCATAATAGGGCCTTAAATTTACTTACAGGTCTTGAGTTTTCAAAAAGTTTAAAATTTTAATTGATCATTATTGAAAAAAAATTTATTTCGCTTATGTTTAGAAAATTAAACCAGTCATCGAATTGGAAAAACTAACGGTTCGAGGTCATCGGACCAATTTTAATAAAATAGTTGAAATAAATTAATTTTTACCTAAAATAATTTGGAAAAAGATCATTCAATTTTATAATTTTTTGATTCAATTTTATAATTTTTTGATCTTCAGCGTTTAAAAAATGTTGAAATTTTATTCGTTTTTAAGAGCAATTGAAAATATAACTTTGGAAATAGAAAGAGGATCCCACAGTGGTTATTTAGTGAAAAAAATCAATGATGTATATATATATTAAGCTACTTAGAGAATGATTATGCATAATAGGACCTTAGTTTAAAGGCCTTAAGTTTCCAAAATGCTCAAAATTTATTCGGTCATTATTTTTACATAAATTAACGTGGAAAAAAGAACATTCGATTTTATAATTTTTTCATCTTTACCGTTTAAAAAATATTGAGATTCCTTTTCTTTTAGGATAAATAGAAAATATGACTTTAGGCATAGAAAAAGAATCTCATATTAGTTAGTTAGTGAAAAAATTAAGGACGTATACTGATATTAAACTACTTAGAGAAGAATTATACATAATAGGACCTTAGCTTATGAGCCTTAGGCTTTCAAAAAGTTTAAAATTTTAATGGACCATTATTGAGAAAAACTTTATTATGAACCGTATTCGTCTTTATATCACATCGTCGGATTATTTTCTAGATTGATTTCAGTATTCACAAGTGTTCAGAAAATCAGACTAAAAAATTGACGGTTCAAGGCCATTGGACTAGTTTTAATTAAAAAATTGAAATGAATTAATTTTTACCTAAAATAATATGGAAAAAGAACGTTCGATTTTATAAATTTTTTATCTTTACCGTTTAAAAAAAATGTTAAAATTTTATTCTTTTTTAAGAGCAATTGAAAACGTGACTTTGAGAATAGAAATGAATCTCACCTTTATTCAGTGAAAAGAATTAATAATGTATGCCTATATTAAATTACTTGGAAGATGGTTATACATGATAGGTCCTTAACTTATAGGCCTTAAGCTTCCAAAAAGTTTAAAATTTTAATAGATTATTATTGCGAAAAAGTTAATTGTGAACTGTATCTGTCTTTATCTTACACCGTTAAATTATATTCTGGATTGATTCCAGTATACGTAAAATAATATGGAAAATGAACATTTGATTTTATAATTTTTTAATCTTTATAGTTTAAAAAATGTTGAAAGTTTATTCATTTTTTAAAGAGCCATTGAAAATGTAACTTTAAGAAGAGAAAGAGAATCTCACATTAGTTATTTGACAAAAAGAATTGAGGATGTATATCTATATTAAACTACTCAGAGAAGTTTAAAATTTTAATAGATCATTATTAAAAAAATTTATTATGAACCAGTGTATTGTATTCGTCTTTGTCTCACAATTTCAGATTATTTTCTAGATTGGTTTTTGTATTCGCAAATTTTCTTTAACGTTTTTCTTAGGGTTTTTTTTACTATTTTTTATCTTCATTAATAAAAGATATCGTATTATGGGTAGTACCTATAGTGTTTTTTTACATAGACATAAACGATCAAATATTATAGTTTAAGAGCTATTAGAAAGTTGATTTTAAGCATATAAAGGGAATTTTACACTGGTTATTTAGTGAAAAGAATTGAGAATATATGCATATATTAAACTACTTAGAGAATGATTATGCATAATAGAGTCTTAGTTTATGGGCTTTGAGCTTCTAAAAAGTTTAAAATTTTAATTGATCATTATTGAAAAAAGTTTATTGTGAACCATATCCTTCTTTATCTCATACCCTCGAATTACTTTTCAAATCGTTTCCGGTATTCGCAAATTTTTTTCAATGTTTTCTTTATTTGTTTAGACTATTTTTTATCTTCATTAATGAAAGATATCGTATTATGTAATACCTATATTGTTTTTCTTTACACACATGTAAAAATCAAATATTATAGTTTAACGGCAATAGGAAATGTGAGTTCGGGAATAGAAAAGGAATCTCACATTAGTTATTTAGTAAAAAGAATTGAGAATGTGTACATATATTAAGATACTTAGAGAAGGGTTATGTATAATAGGGTCTTGAGTTTCCAAAAAATTCAAACTTTTAATGGACATGAAAAAAAATTTATTGTTCACTGGAAAATCATATATGTCTTTCTCTCACACCGTCAGATTATTTTCTGGATTGGTTCAAGTATTAGCCAATTCCTGATTTTTTTCAATTGACTTGGTCATGACAGATCAATTTTTTAAATACTAATTAAAGTATGTTAACATATTAAAATATGTAGTCTGAAGAATATGTATATTATGAAAAATTAGCTATCGTTAATACATATTAAAAAAGTTTAAAAAAACAAACCGGACAATAAATCACATCTATATTTTGTCGAAAAAGTTAGTGTTCACTTATAGAAAATTTTATATAGATATTTCGATGGTTATAAATTAAAAAAGTCAAAAATTATGATCAGTGTTAAAGATGACTAAACAACAAATTCTATTATAAATGTTATAAAACTTGTATTATCATTCATCATTTATTCTAGCTATATTTATCGGATGTAATATATTTTCACATGCGTTGTACACTAGTAGTCTAATACAAATTCTAAAAATTTCTTCGATATTTTTCTTAGGTTTTTTTGTGTAGACTGTTTTTATCTCCATTAATGAAAGATATCGTATTACGGATAGCACGTATATTGTTTTTCTGTATACACACGTAAACGATCAAATATTATGTTTCAATTTTTTTATTCAACCATATTTAACATTCTTTAATTGCTTATATTATATGGTATCATTATCCCGTGCAATGCAAGAGTGAAATAACTAGTTATCTTAGTATACACATAAATCCTCAAAATTTTCACTAAATAACTAATATGGGATTCTCTTTCTATTCCCAAAGTCAAACTTCCAATGGCCGTTAAACTATAATATTTGATCATTTACGTATGTGTAAAGACAAACAATATTGAAGAAAATTTGTGAATACTGGAACCAATTCGGAAAATAGTCCGACAGTATGAGACAAAAACAAATACAGTTCAAATAAGTATTTTTATAAATAATGATCCATTAAAATTTAAAACTTTTTGAAAGCTCAAGTCTTATAAGCTAAGGTTTTATTATACATAACCCTTCACTAAGTAACTTAATTATAGGCATACATCGTCAATTGTTTTCACTAACTAACCAATATGAGATTTTCTTTCTATACCCAAAGTCATTTTCAAAGGCTCTTAAAAAAGAAACAAAATTTCAACCTTTTTTTTTAAACGCAAAGATCAAAACACTATAAAATCGAATGTTCTTTTTCTACATTAATTTAAGTAAATATTAATTTATTTCAATTATTTAATAAAATTGGTCTGATGATCTTAAACCGTTGGCTTTTCTAATTCGATGACGGGTCTAATTTTCTGAATATTTGCGAATATTGGAATCAATCCGGAAAATAATCCAACGGTGCGAGATAAAGATGGATACGGCTCACGATAAACTTCTTCTCAATAATGATACATTAAAAGTTTGAACTTTTTGAAAACCTAAGGCACATAAGTTAAGGCCTTATTATGCATAACTCTCCTCCATATAGTTTAATATAGACATACATCCTCAATTCTTTCACCAGATAACTAATGAGGGATTCCATTTATATTCCCAAAGTCACATTTTAAATTGCTCATTAAAAAGAAATAAAATTTCAACATTTTTTTAAACAGTAAAGATCAAAAAATTATAAAATTGAACGTTCTTTTTCCACATTATTTTAGGTAAAAACTAATTTATTTTAATTATTTAAATAAAATCAGTCTGATTACTTTGAACTGTAAGATTTTCCAGTTTGATTTTCTGAACATTTGTAAATACTAGAATCAATTTGGAAAACAATCTAACAGTATGAGATAAAGACAAATACGGTTCACAATAAACATTTTCTTAATAATGATCCATTAAAATTTTAAACTTTTTGGAAGCTTAAGGCCTATAAATCAAGGCCATATTATGCATAACTCTTCTCTAAATAGCTTAATATATGTATATATCCTCAATTCTTTTTACTAAATAACTAATGTGAGATTCTTTTTTTTAATGCCTAAAGTCATATTTTCAATTGCTCTTAAAAAATGAATAAAATTTCAATATTTTTCTAAACTGTAAAGATCAAAAAATTATTAAATCGAATTTTTTTCACATTAATTTAAGTAAAAATTAATTTATTTCAACTATTTAATTAAAATTTGTCCGATGGCCTTGAACCGTTAGCTTTTCTGGTTCGATGACCGATCAGGTTTTCTAAATATTTGAAATACTGGAATCAATCTGGAAAATAATCCGACGGTGTGAGATAACATTGGATACGGTAGACAATAAACTTTTTCTTAAGAATGATCCATTAAAACTTTAAACTTTTTGGAAGTTTAAAGCCCATGAGCTAAGGCCTTATTATGCATAACCCTTCTCTAAATAGAGGCATACATCCTCAATTCTTTTCACTAAATAACCAATGTGGGATTCTCTTTTTATTCCCAAAGTTACATTTTTAATTGCTCTTAAAATAAAATTACAATATTTTTTTAAACGGTAAAGATCAAAAAAATTATAAAATCAAATGTTCTTTTTCTATATTATTTTAGATAAAAATTAATTTATTTCAATTATTTAATTGAAATCGGTCTTATGACCTTAAACCATTAGATTTTCCAGTCTGATTTTTTGAACATTTGTGAATACTGAAATCTATTCGGAAAACAATTTGACAATATAAGATAAAGATGGATACAGTTAGCAATAACTTTCTCTCAATAATCATCTATTAAAATTTTGAATAGAAGCTTAAGACCGATAAGCTAAAGCTCTATTATGCATAACCCTTCTCCAATTAACTTAATATAGGCATACATCTTCAATTCTTTTCACTAAATAACGAATGTAGGATTTCTTTTTTATGCCCAAAGTTATATTTTCAATTGCTCCTAAAAAAAGAAGCAAAATTAAATTTCAACTTTTTTAAACGGTAAAGATCAAAAAATTATAAAATTGAATGTTCTTTTTCTACATTATTTTAGGTAAAAATTAATTTATTTCAATTGTTTAATTAAAATCCGTCCGATAACCTTAAACTGTTGGCTTTTCAGTTTGATGACTGGTCAGATTTTCTGAATATTTGCAAATACTGAATTCAATCCAAAAAATAATCTGACGTGTGAGATAAAGACAGATACAGTTTACCGCTTCACAATAAATCTTTTCAATAATAATCTATTAAAATTTTAAATTTTTTAGAAACTCAAGGCCTATAAATTAAGGCCCTGTTTTGAACCCTTTTTTAAGTAGCTTAATATAGGTATTCATTCTCAATTCTTTTAACTAAATAACCAATATGAGATTGTTTATCTATGCCCAAAGTGATATTTTTTATGCCTCTTAAAAAAGCAATAAGATTTTAATATTATTTTTTGGCAAAAATTAATTTTGTTTTCAAATATTTTAATTAAAATCAGTACAACAACCTTGAATGGTTAGCATTTACAATTCAATGATAGGTCTAATTTTCTGAACATTGGTAAATATTGGAATCAATTGAGAAGTTATTCGACAATGCATGATAAATTGAAACAAAAAATTAAGAAAATCGATCGAAATAAAATTGCTCAAGATAAGGAGTGAAAAATTTAAATGGAGAGTGTGAGAAATTTGAGAAAGTTCTTAAATGGAATTAAAAATAGGAAAATATTGTTATAATATAAAAATGGGAAATGAAACAAAAAAGGGGAAATGAAGGATAAAAAGGGAAATGAAAAAAGGGAAAATGACAGATAAAAAGGAATCTATAAATTGGTAATAAATTAAAAAGGTAAATAAAATTAAAGTAGTTACTTACATCTTTAACTTGATTTTTCCAAATATTCTTCAAATTGTTGATAAATACCTTCAAAACCTCCATCTTCCTTGATCAAAGTGGTGTTTCAAGTTGGTTTGCTTGTATATATATGAAGTGGGTTAGGTCTTTGATAGGTTTTAAGAGTTATTCTTCCTTTTTAACAATTTTTGGACGAATTTTCTTTCTATAGATAAAGGTTTTGAGATCTATAAGAAGCAAAATAATTGCCTCTTGACAAGTATAGGTGTAAAGAAAGGGAGGAAAGCAACAGGGAGAGGTTAGGGTGAGTGAGAAGGTCAACTAAGGGGTTGGGATTGAAGAAATCCCTTGGTTAGTCCCATATTTATAATTGTTAGAAAATATCCAGATTTACTTGTTCTTAATAAAATTTTGAGTTTCGCCAATTAAGACACGACATGTGGCGCGACGTGGCGCTGTACACTTAGAATGTAGGATGGTAATTTACTCGAGAAGTCCTTATACTTCGGGTTGTATTACGATTAGGTTATAGAACTTTGATCAATGTTACTTAATGTAACGCGCTGAGTTTTGAACACCTGAGACGCTATTAAATTTATTCTATCTCATTTTAAAGTGCGAAAAACTTAGACATTTATATAATAAGTGCGGAAGGTTTTTTTCCCCTTATATTAAAGTAAACACAATTGTATTTCATAAATGACACCAAATAAATCCATTGTCAAAACTTTACACAACCTTTGAATTTTAAGATAATACTTAAATAACTTATAATAATCCAATAAAAGAAAACAACTCATTTCTTTTTCTTTTACACAATTGTTGTCATTGACCGAGTCACTGCCAGTTCCAAGACTTGAAATGTTTTGAAATAAATGGTGAATGTTCCAAAGAAACACTAGATTCCCGCGCACTAACTATGCAATATACATTACGCAATTTAATCACATGTACACATGCAAATAATGTCTATGAGCTTGTCTTAATACAAGTCAACTTGTCTTAATACAGACCAATTGTCTATGTCTGTGGGTCCGTCAAAATGACAAGCTAAGTCTGTGGGCTTCCGATTAAGGCGAGCTAATTATGCGCATATTTTTCATGTTTCCATAAATCGCATACAACACATGTATAAACACATAATATATAATTACATCATACTTTTTCATGAATGTGCGCATATACTTTGAAAATAATCTTTGAATAGGGAATCTACCTTAATTAGCTTTTCTTTCTAAGTTTGAGCAACTGGGAGGTCAATTATGAGTCAAGTCATACTCCTCGTCTAGCAGATAAATAATTTAAATGTTAAGAATTTGATATTATTTAAATTAAATCAAAGTATGAATTTAAATCGTGAACTTTAAAAGTTTTGGGCTAAAACATTACTTAATAAAAAGTTTTGGGTTAAAATTCATTTTTCTAAAAACTTGGAGACTAAAATGGAGTTTTTCAAAACTTGAGGACTAAAATGGATGATACTAAAAATTTGGTGACTGAAATGGGAAAAAGGGTAAAATACTGAGCCGATTTGTATACAACTGAAACTGTTTGGAACCATTTAAACAACAATAAAAGTATAAGGACTGAAACGACCGTGTTTCAAACTTAGGGACTGGAGGACAAATCCGACTCTCAATTAAAATTCCCAAAATCCCCATTTTCCTTCCCCGATTTCATTTGAAACAGAGAATCGAGAGCAGGGAGTTGAGAGAGGCACGAGGGTGTTTCTGGGTTTGAGTTCAATGGCGAATGGTGAGACAACGATGGACGATGGGCTTGATGAAGGTTCATGGGGGCTCGCGACGCGGGTAAGACTCAATGGAACAGAGGGGAGACAACTTGATTTGAACGACACAAGTGGTCAGGGGTTTGAGAAAGGCAGCGGTGGAATTTGTTTGCGAGTTGGAGGCTTTGGGAGTTCGAGAGGGGATGGTTTCCGGCCATGGTTCGCGATTTGGGAGTTCGAGTCTTGGCCAAAAGGTTCGAGTGACTGAAGGCCGCTGTGGTGGTTCATATTCGCACTGGGGTTCAAGAACTCCGGCGACAAAGGCGAACTCCGGCTAAGGTAAGTTTCTGGGTCTTGGCTTTTCAAAATTTTCTGGTTTTTCTTTGGGGAATTCGGACAGAAAAGGAGATCGACGGTAGTGGTGGTAGCCGGCGGTAAATGGAAGAAGACAGTGGTGGTGTTGGCTGTTTGGAATTCGACTCGAAGGGTTACGGGAACAAGGGCAGCAGTGTGTGTAATGATCTGTGTATAAATGTATGTAATTTTCTCTGAGTGTATACCTGCTGGAACTGTGAATTCCTTTCTTGGAAATTCTGTGCTGTGAATGTGAATGTTTATATTTTTTTTGTGAAAATTGAATCTTTCTGGAACTGAAATGAATTTGTGTGTATTGTATATAATTAGCTCGTGTGTGTATGTGTTGTTGTAGTGTTGCAGACACTGTTGCTGGAAATGTATGTATTGTTGAGTTTGCTTTGTTGAAATCGTTGCTGTGTTTCAAGGGAAATTTACACACGTATATATAGATAGGGAGTGAATTGGAAACATTGAGGGGAGGATCGTGGGGAGATATGAGGGAAATCTGGGTGGATTTGTGTAGCAGAAAAATCTGGGAAGAGATGGATAACCAACGGTATCATCAGTTAGCAAAGATTTTTTTTAGATGTTTTCAACGCGAGGATGAGGTAAAACGGGTCCAAGGCTTGTTTGGCTCTGCTTATTCCCACTTTGGGCTTTACATTGGGCCTGAAATTTGTTTTAATTAAAATAAACAAAAATTTGGGCTCACGGTTTCCTTTGTTGAGTTTAAATAATTAATGCACTCTACACTTGGGCTAAAAGAAAATAAAATTGGGCTTCATTTGAATAAACCAAATTCTGGACTTAAAATAAATGAAAGGGACTTGGGCTTCTAAGAATAAGTATTGGACTTAGAAGTTTTCTTAATCGGACAACATCTAATTAATTATAACTCACGCTATCATTTATAATACAATAGATGAGCGATGTGAATTTCGTTAAACTTTTATCGTGACCAAATATTAAAAATAATGGAGTTAGGGTAGTAGCGACACGCTTCAATTTTTTTAAAATTTTTTAAAATAGAAATTTTCATTTAAGAAAATTTCGGTCGCTACACTTAACGTCCTTTCACTTATTATGGTTTTTCAATTAAGTGGCTATATTATTGAGTCAGACTAATCAATAGCCACATTCTTGTCCCTGGACTTTAGCTGAGTAATAATCTTTGCATTTTATGGCATCTCAAGCGGTTATTCAGTTATTGTCAAAATATTTACATTTGTTAATAGTAAACTCGGGTGGTTATTCAATCATTGCCAATAAGCACTTTCTAACTTCAATTCATTGTCAAAACATTGATCGTTTTACAATATGTAACAATCTTGTAATAATTCGAATACGATTACATTATCATATTTTAATTCAATTTAAGTGACAAACTCTCAACTTTGAAGTTCAATACAATTCTATTAATTAGTATTCATTCAAGTGATAAATCTTGTAGCTTTATAATTTATGCAATTCAATTCGATCATTTTGTCATTATCTTTCAAGTTCAAGTAACTTTCACATCATTATTAAAGTGATAATTATTTTGTATATTTTGTTTATAAAATTTTGCGAGATATTATAATTTATCCCTCTTAAATGAATTTCGTCCTCGAAATTCGTTAAGCCTTATGACAATAACTATTACTTTCACTAGCATAGTATGCAACAGGATCGTCTTCATTTCAAAGACTCACTTCCGCTTCGCACTCTCATTTCTTTTACAATTAATTAATCCATTTTTCATGTATGAGACTTCCATCCATCTTTAATATTGAAGTTCCAAAAATAAAATTTACTTTTCCTTCTTATCCCAAATATACCATAAATTCAAAATTGGGTCAAATATTCAAAGTTTTAACAATTCAATTACTTGATTCAAACTTTATTCAAAATGGGTTTGGATTGCTGGTTGCTCATTTACCAATAACAATTAGCAAAAATTTGATTCTTTGAATCATATTCTTTTCAAAACTATTTTAAGTTTGTTTTCAATTTTCAAGCTAGTGTTCCATTTTGTTTCGTAAATTTCATTTTGAGCTTCAAATCAAATTGCAAGGACTAAACAAGGCAGACAAAGGAACACCAATCGGTTTCATAGTTTGACGAAATAGAGGAATGCTGGCATAAGATGAGTTAACAAAATTACAAACAATAAGGAACTAGAGAGGGGATAGTGTCACATGACATTAAATAAAAGTGAAGAAACATGAAGTTGGGTACGTGGACACAAAATTACTTCAATTGCACATAAATCCATTGTCAAGCAATTAAGATTTTCTAATTTGCAAGGAGGACCATTGTTAATAGGAAATCACCAAACAATTTCAGTAGCACAATCAAAATGGTAACAAAAGACATTGAACATAATCAAGTAGTGAAAAACAAAGGGTCATAAAAGTAATAAGAGGCTAAAGAGGATTTCCTAGATGACAAGTAGACAATTAAGGACAATCAAAAGTTAGTGAGAGGAAGAGAAGAAAGGAGGGGAAACGAAACAAATTTTTCCCAAATTCCAAAATTTTTTTCCAAGGTACTAATATCATTTCACATATCAAAGGCATTTTGAATAACAAAAAATATTTAGGGCCATTAATATGAGCAAAGTTAACAAGGAAAATAACAAATAATCGAGAATTGCAAAGTTAATGTTCCTAGTAATCAAACCAGGTTGAGAGGGACAAAGGCGGAAACATAGAGTCCTTTGTCAAGTAAATAAGGATTTCGAAATTGTGAGGAGAACTATTATCTATAAGTGATAGACAATCTCATAAGTTTAATCAAATGACAACAAAGGCATATAGTCAAGCAAAGGCAATAATCAAACAATTTCAGGAGTTCAAGTCAATGGTAACAAAAGGCATTAAACAAAAGCATATGGTCAAGTAAAGACAATAATAGAGAAGCTCAAAGGCTACTTCAAGATTTCAAGTAGACAATCAAAGACAATCAATAATAGGTGAGAACAAGAAACAAAGCGTAAATGAAGGAATAAATTTCAATTTTTCAAAGAACTGAGGTCGTTTCATATATCAAAAGAAAGTGTTTGCTAACGGGTTCCCATTTTATCAAAGAGAATTTTCATGGCTAAGTTATTCTCAAGAACAACACAGGACAAAGTTTAGGATCAAGTGAAGGGCTAACAAGAAATTAAGGTCTCAAATTAAAGAGGGTATTAGCATCAAAGAAAAGGGAAATGGTTCCAAGTTCAAGTATAAAGCAATACGACTATTGTTGATGAATAGAACACAATGGATTTATTAAGAATATATAGGGAAATGTCAATCAATTATAATAGAAGTGTTATATCTAAGGAAATAAAATTTTCAGGCTAAAATACAAAAAATTTTCAGGCTAAAATACAAAATAAGTATTAGGTATAGCAAAAGGAAATAAGTGATTCAAACAATCTACCTAAATTAGATTTTTCAAGGTGTATAATCTTTTCGAACAGGAATTGAAAAGATATTATTTTAAGAATCACATAACGAATAGTAATTCTTAGTAACTTAGGGGGTGCAAAATTACATCCAAAGGAAATCAGGTTTGACAAAGCAAATTCTTGGATTGAAGGACATTAGGAATGTTAAGTAAAAGAAAAAATATTCCAATATACATTGAAGCAGTGTGCAAAGGTCTATTGGGATATAACAATGGGGAAGGCAATGGATCAAATCATAGGCTATAGAATGAGCAATCTTTCATGCTTCAAGGTTTAGGCATGTTTATGTATTGCCTTGAAGTTTAGTAGTCAATAAAGAAAATCATAATTCAATCCAAAAGTCGAGCCACTTGCATGTCCTTGTCACATATGTCCAATTTACAAATATCAAATCAAGAGATTAAAGTTGCAATTTAAATTCATTATTATTCATGACTAAATTTGGGAGGTGTCAATACTTCTAGGACTACTTAATTTATTAGTCCCAAAACAATTTCATTAATCCATTTCAATTAATTGGGTAAATTTTTAATTGTCCATGAGTTTAATTCATGGCTCAAAATTTGTTACCATAGATTATCTTGTAATCAAATTCTTAACGGTTACCTTGTTAAATCTTTTGGGTATCCTTAATAAGCAAAACTTATATTGTTCATAAGACAAATTATCCATCTACTTCTTTATTTGTCCAAAATTGTACCTTAACGAGTTGATCAAAATGGGAAATTTTAATTCTATTTGATAATGAGATTTAAAGAAATCAAAGTTTGGTCCATACACCGGCGATTCCGTTATAGCCAAAAACCAAATAAATTCAAGGATCAATAATAAGATTAGAGCAGAATTCAAAAAAATCAAGTTTAAGAAAGAAGAATACTAAAACTGGGCTAAATTTAGATAAAAAAATGGCCAAAAGAAATCCTTTTATTGAAATAAGGACCAATTATATGAAAGAAATCGAGAAGTTTGGAGACTTGATTCGCTATTTTTTGGGAGAAAAATCTTAGTCTTCCACCGCTATAGGCTCAGTGCGGCTGCCCTGGTGAGCCGGGGCGTCTGCACCGGGTGTTCTATCTAGTGTAGGCTGCTTGGTGCGCCTGCACCGGGCGTTCTGCCCTGTGCAGAAGCCATGGTGCGGCCGCACCGTATTACGGTGTGCCTGTAAAAAAAAATTTTTTTCTGTCTCCTCATTTCTTTTGCAATTATTTTTCCAAAATATCATCAAATATGAATGGAAGTTTTATGGTATCTTTTAAAAATAACTTAATGTTTGGAACCCAAAGTGAAACATATCAATCCTTTTTATTTTCTTCTTTTCTATTCTCATTTCTTTTGCAATTATCTTAGTTCCAAAATGCTATCTAGTATAAGTAGAAGTCTTATAACATCTTTTAAAAATTACCTCAATATCAATATACTAAGTAATTTCACTTGGCTCATATTTTCTTGTTTACTATAAATTCAATAAACATAACTTTCACTGAGAAAAGAAGGTGTATCAATTAATACCAACTTACTTGCAAGTCGGTTGGTCGATGCCAAGTGCGGAGTAGACCATGCATGTAGTGCCTCTAGAACGTTGTTCTGATACTATTCTTGTCATGCCCTTGCCAATTTTACAATATTTTCAAATATCCTTTAACAATTAGCGAATTCCATTGTAGAAGCTTCAATACAAATAGGGGGGAACGAGACATACAACACAATTAAATTGCTTTTGTCTTGACAAGGCTAATTACTTAAACTAACAAGTTGTTATATTTTAAAGAATCATTAAAACTTGGTTTTCCAATAAAATGTGAAGAACATGACAAGTTGTATTAATAGAAAATATTTCATGGATTAGCAACGCAAGTAAATTTAATCTAGTTAAAACAAATCATTGTGAAGCTATCATACTGAAAGGTAAGTTGTCAATTGCTAGAAATACATTTATAGAGAGGTATGCATACTTATTAATACAAAAGGTACTAAATTCAAAATTGCCTTTGTAGTTGCTTTGAGAACAGGTTGTCACTACATGCACAACTCTACTTCCAGTCGTGAGCATGCTCCAACTAATGGCTTGCCTTGCTTTTTAAATATCATATCTTCAATCATCTATAAAATTGTAAAAAGAATGGAGTGAGTACGAAGTACTCAGCGAGTAATAAAACCCTTTTATTCACCTTTCATTTGAAAGATTCATTTTCGAGAAAATCATTCAATATATAAAGCTTTTCAAATGCATAAAAGGGTCATATCACTAATTAAACTACTACTCGTGGTGCGCGCAAGGTTCATATCAATTCAATTATGGCCATGTACAATTAAGTGGATCTACATTTGAATTCCAGTTGACCCCTACCGGAATTCCAAACAAATGGCACTGTCAATTCAATTCAAACACCATCCTAATCTTTCCTATCCCGGAATCATTGAATATGTCATAGTATGGGAACAATTCAAAGCCAATCAATACAAATGGGTAGAGCATCAACTAGTGATTCAAATGCAATAATCAATCTTTCTTTTTAATGCATCAAAATCGATGTTTATCTCATGGAAGACTTCAATAAAAAATCATATTTGTTGTATCAAAACATCATAAATGCTAAAAGGGAATTAAAGTAGTAGTTACTCATCTCTTTAACTTGATTTTGCCAAAGATTCTTTAAGTTGTTGACAAATACCTTCAAAACCTCCATCTTCTTTGATCAAAGTGGCGTTTCAAGTTGGTTTTCTTGTATATATATGAAGTGGGGTAAATATAAAACTAGGTCTTTGATAGGTTTTAAGGTTTGTTCTTCCCTCTTTACCAATTTTAGATGAATTTTCTTTCTATATATAAGAGGTTTGAGATCTATAGGAAGCAAGATAATTGCCTCTTGACAAGTATAGATGTCAATAAAGGGAGGAAAGCAAGAGGGAGAGGTTAGGGTGAGTGAGAGGGTCGGCTAAAGGGTTGGGATTGAAGAAATCCCTTGGCTAGTCCCCTATTTATAATCGTTAGAAAATATCCGGATTTAGTTGTTTTTAAAAAAACTTTGAGTCTCGCCAATTAGGACGCGACAAGTGGCACGACTTGGTGCCATACACTTGGAATGTAGGATGGCAATTTACTCGAGAAGTCCTTATACTATGGGTTGTATTACGACTGAGTTATAGAACTTTGATCAATATTACTTAACATCCTTTCACTTAGCATGGTTTTTCAATTAAGTGGCTATACTTTTGAGTCATACTAATCAGTTGCCACATTCTTGTCTCTAGGCTTTACTTGAGTAACAATCTTTGCATTTTGTGGCATCTCAAGCTGTTATTCAGTCATTGCCAAAATATTTGCATTTGTTAATAGCAAACTCGAGTGGTTATTCAATCATAGCCAATAACCACCTTCTAACTTGAATTCATTGTCAAAACATCGATCGTTTTACAATTCGTAACAATCATGTAATATTTCGAATACGATTACATTGTCATATTTTAATTTAGTTTGAGTGGTAAACTCTCATCTTTGAAGTTCAATACAATTCAATTTCTTGGTATTCATTCAAGTGATAAATCTTGTAATTTTACAATTTATGCAATTTAATTCAATCATTTTGTCATAATCTTGCAAGTTCAAGTAACTTTCACATCATTATTAAAATGATAATTATTTTGTATAATTTGTTTATAAAATTTTGCGGGATGTTACAGTATATCTATCCAGATAGCAAATAAAGTATGTTACACCCATCATGGGCTCACAAGCCAATCTTTTTCACGCCACATGGATATTTTCATCTTTAACATCAAGCTCAACAGGTGCATATGGCATCTATCACAATTTGCTCAATGGTATAATCTCAATCAGATCATATATATCATGCCTAATATTTCCAAGTGTATCTCATCAAAGATTGCATTGACATATTCAAATAGTGTCAAAAAATTATCATATGTATTGCAATCTTTTCAATCATAGGACATGACTAATAAAGATCATATTATCACATTGGAGCACATAATTATATTCTTTTGCATCGTAGTTGAATTATTACTTACTTCCAGCTATAGCTATACATTAGAATGATTTGTAACGTTTTCTTTCATACTTGTTCAAACTTCCCTCAACATCACCTCCAATTTATCACACATATATTGTAATATATAATATCATGTTATTCACTATCACTAAAGCATACTTAAATAACTCAAGAACCAATAAAAATTAACTCACCTAAAAATAATAAATTTAACGACTAATGCTAATAAAATTTAACATTAACTAATGAAGATCTAATAGGAGCTTGAACATACTTGATTCATACTGTATCGGAGCTTATCAAATAATGAATCGAATGCTTTTTAAGGATCTCAGTTCCATAAATCGGGTGGCTAGCCCATCTCCCAAAACCGTTGGAGCACATAATTATATTCTTTTGCATCGTAGTCAAATTATTACTTACCTCCAGCTATAGCTATACATTAGAATGACTTGTAACGTTTTCTTTCATACTTGTTCAAACTACCCTCAACATCACCTCCAATTTACCACACATATATTGTAATGTATATTATCATGTTATTCACTATCACTAAATCATACTTAAATAACTCAAGAGCCAATAAAAATTAACTCACCTAAAAATAATAAATTTAACGACTAATGCTAATAAAATTTAACATTAACTAATGAAGATCTAATAGGAGCTTGAACATACTTGATTCATACTGTATCGGAGCTTATCAAATAATGAATCGAATGCTTTTTAAGGATCTCAGTTCCATAAATCGGGTGGCTAGCCCATCTCCCAAAACCGTTGGAGCACATAATTATATTCTTTTGCATCGTAGTCAAATTATTACTTACCTCCAGCTATAGCTATACATTAGAATGACTTGTAACGTTTTCTTTCATACTTGTTCAAACTACCCTCAACATCACCTCCAATTTACCACACATATATTGTAATGTATATTATCATGTTATTCACTATCACTAAATCATACTTAAATAACTCAAGAGCCAATAAAAATTAACTCACCTAAAAATAATAAATTTAACGACTAATGCTAATAAAATTTAACATTAACTAATGAAGATCTAATAGGAGCTTGAACATACTTGATTCATACTATATTGGAGCTCATCAAATAATGAATCGAATGCTTTTTACGGATCCCAGTTCCAAATTTCACAAAAAAAAGTTATGCACGCTTCCATTTGAGTGAGCACACCAACAGTAGGAAGCGGCCATCCCCCCAAAGGAAGGGGCAGGTAGCCCCTATTTGGGGTGGCCGTCCCCTAAAAGAAAGGGTGGGCAGTACCCTATAAATCGGGTGGCTAGCCTCTCTCCCCAAAGCGTTGGGGAAAAAGTATGCGAGGAGTTTGACAGATTTTTCATATTTTTCATAATTTAATCTACTAACCTAACCCCAATTTATAGAAGTGTCTATGGACTTGTTTTACAATTTTTTAATTAATACTTAATTCTTAAACTTTCTTATTTATTTTCCTTAATCCCTTAATTTAAATAAATTATCGTAAATGTCTGAATAGTTTATATATAGCATTGAACAATTCTACATGCTCATATAAAATATCATAATCTCATAGCAATTTCTAAAATTCTCAACCCAATAATTATAATTCTATAAAAATGTTGACATATTGTGTGCCAAGCGAATCACCTGTTACCTATGGCAAAAGTTTAGTCCACAAGATATTTGGTGGCTGCTTGCATAGCCAGGTAAAGGGTGCATGTTTGTTAGAACTGGAGAAATATATATAAATATTGTTTGCATTATTAGTAACCTGATCTATTTCATTCTTTGCTAAAGCAGTTGCCTTTTCCAGGTTAAATGATTGCAACGTTCCTTTTGCTCCAATAAATTTGATCCATTCTTAGAGTCTTGAAATTATGAAAGCTGACTCATTATACAAGGCTATTGCTCATTTCACGACTAAAGCGCAGTTAGATGGAGGTGCGAGGTAGTACCAATGTGAGCAATGCAAACAAAAGGTTAACGTTCTTAAGCAGCTCGCAATTCACAAGGCACCTTACGTCCTCACCATTCACCTGAAGCGGTTTGGTTCACATATAGCAGGGCAGAAAATTGACAAGAAAGTCGAGTTTGGTCCTACTCTGGACTTGAAACCCTTTGTTACTGGTCCCTACGTAAGTTCTACGTGGTTAAAATTTTGTATTTGATTCAATCTGAATTCTATTTATTAAAAAATTCTTGAAGTCTATGGTGTTTGTTAACTGAAGAAATATATAGCTTCCGATCTCTTGAAATGAAATCTTTCAAAACCCATATACATATGATTCATGTGAATTATGTAATGTAAAATTATTAAAAAAAATCTTCAAGTTTATTTCTGTAATTCAATCTTCTCTAACCTAGCCGTTACTTGGTGTTTTTTACCATTTGAAAAATAGAGAAATATAATTTTCAGAAGGCATTATATTTTTGGATTGGAAATAATAATTGAAATTGACCAAATTGAATATCGGCTGAAAACTCTCAGTTTCTCTCTCACTAAGCTGTAGCACTATCCCTCTTGGTGCACTATTGCAAGTCTTAGCATGTGTTAGTCTGGCACATCCAGGCTAACACTCTTAATTTTTCACACACTCTAACGAGCTCTCTGTTTTTAGTCCTTTATTTTACATGTTTCAAGGAAAAATTATTATTTTGGCATATACACTACAAGAAATAAGCGAAATACAGGCGACATTTGTCGTTTCTAAAGGTCCCAAAATCACCTCTATTGATAAATTGCAACGACAAAGTCGCCCAATGAGGCCGTTCCTACAGGACCGCTGAAATTGTTCTCTAGGAGCGAACAACCTATAGAAACGACTTTGTCGTCCCTATAAGTCAATCTATAGAGGCGACATGTCGCCCCGATATGTCAATTATGGTTTATAAAAAAAATCTACAGTTTTAAAAATTAAAAAAAAAAAACAGTGTGCACTTACCATAATTTTCTATAAAGATATGAAAGGGCATCCAGGCAATTGGTGACTAAATGCAAGAGCTTTTTAATTATGGGAACAGAACTAAGAGAATCCCATAAAGCAATTAGATTAAAAAAATAGTGAGAAATATACCTATTATAATAAAGAGGAACAAAGATCATGCAAAGACAAATAAAACAAAGAGGTACTTGAAAACTAATAGTGCAAACACAAGAATCAAACAAATTATTCAAAGAACCATAGAGGGAACAAAGAGAATTTCGGAAATAGGGAATAAAAGGACTTGAAGCATAGACTAGATAACTTACTTCCACCAATTCACCGTAATTTCAAGAACTATAGACAACAAAATCTCGAAGAAAACAGCAAATACACACAAATTCTAATATCCATGTCAGAGAGAAATGTGTCCTTTCATGTTGACTCGTGCTTGACCTTGCAAAATCATCTCTGTGTTATGCAAAAATATAAAGTGAAACCTCTAGTGGCTATCAATAAAAATATATTAACATGTCTGTGTTTTATTCAACAATGTTGAATGCAGTTACAAGAAGACTGTGATATACTTTAGCATGTTTAGTAGGCAATATTTCCTCCCATGAAGAAAAATCACAAAGTTCTATCACAAAGTAGAACTTGTAAACCAGACTACAAACCTTTTAAGCCTCAAGTTGGATCCTTTGTGAGTAATATGACCTAGCTTCTAGTAGTGGTTAAATAAAAGACCTCTCACTTTTTAACTACAAGTCACAAGAATTAAAAGTTTCTAATCGTGAAAATTTTCAAAATCTCACAAAGTGAAAAATCTCATATTATCAACAATATACCACAACTGAGAACTCTTTAAAAACCAAATCTTTCTTGTCAATAGTAAAACAATCATTTCTAGTAATACAAGAATCACAAGTACATTGGCTCTGCCTCTTTTCTTTTCTTGTATCTAATAAGAGTGTCTTACATAACTTGAAAAAGTAAGAAAATGATACAAGTATTAAATTTATGTTTAGCAAGTTACAAATATAGCAAGTGTTAATAATTCACCCAGTTAGTCACCTCTAAATTTTCTTCTGCAAGTTAAATTCATTGACTCTAAGCCTAATTTATATTTAGTATTTTATATCATTAATTGCAGGCATTAAACTAAAGTCTAAACATCTTTATAAGGTTGAAGTTCTAAAAACCCAAGTCAATGCCTCATTAAACCCCTGCCACTAAAATATACACCTATAAAATCCTCATGTTTAATAGAATTCCAAGATCCTAATATGCAGTTAAAACACCAAACTTGAATATTAATAGAAAATCAAACCCAAGAAAAAAATAACTAAAAGATTTACCTTGATTAATGGCATATTGCTAGATATCTAATATCTTCAATGAAGAAATTGAAACTCTAGAAAAGTCTTGACAAACCAATCTTCCAATAGTTCCACTGTCGTGGACTCTTTAATTCTGCTAAACAATGAGACTATAGGTGCTACCAAGAGGATTACGAATTTGGAAGGTCTATGTCAATAAAATCATATCCAAAAGCTAATCAAAATTTGGGGAAAAGAAGGACAACATACCAAACTCGGTGTCAACAATCTGAGAAATAGGCGGCCCTGAAGAAAGGACATCATTCAGAGTGAGAAAAGGAAAGAAGAGATGGGGCGTCTATGACACAACTACTAAAAGAGAAGACACAAATAGAATTCAGAAATTTAATTCCAGAAAAAAAAGGAAAAGAAGCATTACCGGTAGAAATCGAAGAGAGAAGAGGCGATAAGTCATCTACGAGGAGGATCTGAGAGAGACGATGGGTAGCTGCTACTTAAAGAGAAGAACCACAAACAAAATTCAGAAAAAATTATCCCAAAAAAAGAAAAGAGAAGAAGCTTTACCCATCCAAATCGAAGAGAGGAATGACAGAGCAGTCATCTACAAGAGGATCTGAGAGATGGTGACTAGTGGCATGGACAAGAAATGGTGGTGGCGCGGGAGAGGGAAGGAGACGAAGGGCCATATGAGGAGATAAATGGGGCGTTAAACCTAATTAAATGATGCCACCATCTTTAGGAACGGCCAAGTTAGCTATAGCACTGTAGAGTCCATTTTAAGAGCGACTTTTATTTCGCTCCCCTTTTTGGCGCTCCAACAGGGCTCACTTCTTGTAGTGATATTTTTATTTAATATTAAATCCTTAAATATCATCAACCAATAAAGTTAAATATAGCTTGTGTACTTCAGGAAAAAGAATGTTGTAAGTTGTCAACAATTTAATAATAAAGAGAAAGTTTGTTCTTTAAATTTGGGAGTCAAACTCATTCTCTAAATTAAAAAGTTAATTTAAAGAGGCTCTTGGAGTATGATTTTAAGGTTTGGCTAGCTAAATTAGAGAGTATTTTGAATTTAAAGAAGCTATATATTAGAGATGCTCTTAGTTGTTAAAGGACAAAATTCGCCATTATTAAGAAGATTACATAAATCAATATGTTAATATAGACATCAGAGCAGGGGCGGAGCCAAGACGGGACAAGTATGGTCGGCTGACCGCACTGAGATTTTGGGAAAATTCCTAAAACAAAGAAACATACCAACACCGGCAGCCATGGAAATCTGTTGAAGCTTTCTCCAGATTTGAGCCGCATACAGTAGCTGTTTAGGGAAGAAGAAAGGCATAAATGTACATATTTACCCTTACTAAAGGAGCAATCTAGTGTTCTGACCCTTTTCCTCGCTCCCAAGTGAATTTATAACCAACCAAAGATAAATCAATTAGCAAGAACTTGGTCACCACTTCACAAAATCCCCGCATAAGATGGTTAGGATGTTCAACTGTGCCTCTTTTGTGTTCACTCGAAAAGATGTCATTGAATTCCCCTATACAACACCATGGAAGATCAGAAATATTATGAAGTCGCTAAAGGAGTGCCTAGGATTCCCTTCGACAGCTGCACTCCGGCACTCCACAAAATCCTGTCAATCTCCAACATCCACGTAAGGCATTATTTATTTTCATATCTATGTGATTTTTAGAAAAGCTAACAATGTGACAATCATCTTTATTCTTCCATATAGCAGCTAATCTGTCCCCTCTACCTTCTCTATCAATAGCAAAGTAACCATCAAACTTGAGTTTTACTCGTACTTTATCAATTTTATTTTTATGTACAATAATTTCAGAAAGAAAAACAATTGACAGCTTATGGGTCTTAACTAGCTCGCACAAAGTAGCTATTGCTTGGGGATTGCCAAGTCTTTGGCAGTTCCAACTAAGGACAATCATGGTTCTCGGCAGCCTTAACTCGTAGTGCCTGCTGATATAGAGGTTTTTGGACTGGTCCCTTCTTCACTACCTTCATTATCCAATTGCATCAAAGTGTTTTGGCCCATGCTAGTGCGTCTCCTTTTTGGTTCATCAATGACTTCAAGCCCACCCTCTTCATCCTCCACTAGGTCATTAATATCAAAGCCCACATTTGGTGAGCCCAGTTAAGGGCCTAATACACGCCCTAAACTTTCTCCATGATTTGGTAAAGTTTAAATCAGCAGATTTTCCTTTATTCCCCATAACTTGATTATCGTAATTTGATGTTTGAAATGGATGATTGATTTTGCCTGATTTCTTGCCCTGGTATTCCTCTACCAGAAACTTTCCATAATTGTTAGTGTCCGAATTTTCCTCCCTCAACCAATGTTTGTTGCCAGAAAGATCTGAGTTTTGCCGATTCGGAGCTCTTAGCCAAGGTCCCCATTCATGGACCAGATTTCCTTCTGCTTCATTGAGATGTTTACCATAAAACTTCTCTTCATGTCCCAACAATCCACAAAGAAAATAAAATGTTGTTAGCCTTTCATACTTGAATTTCACAAACATCCAATCTCCTTGAGCTTTTTTGATTTTCTTCCATTGTTTGAGTAGAACCCAAATGTCGATAAGTACTTTGATTAGCGTGAAATTCCTCCAAGACACCTGCACCGTTGTTCATGTCATATTCCAAGAATACCCCTGTGAAGTTGCTCAACAGCCTTTCCACTATCTCCACCATTTTACCCAATGGGTAGTTCATGAACTTGAACCCAAAACGACACTGAATGCAATGGAACTTGTATAGGAAGCTCCCCAGTCTTCAAGCGGTATAGCACAAGCAAATGACTATCAAACATCCATGGTCCATCGTCCACAACTCTTTTCAAATCAAAATCATGATAGAACTGGAATAAGAATAATTGGGAGTTAATTGCTTTGACAGTCATTCCTTTCCCTGGACGCCAAAGACTAGCCAATCTAGACTTCATAGCATTGAAATTGATGGATCTATCCATAAAGAACCGACCTACAAGACATAGTTCATGCCCCTTATTTCCAATGGCGCTAATGGCTTCATTCAAATCTAGTTCGGTGTCCTCCTCATGTGAAATCCCCATCGCTGCACACTGTTCTTTCATGCCTTCTACCATAACATGCCGGCAAGTGTACTAGAAAATCTAAAGTAATATGAGTTGAAATGAGAAGGCCCTCTACAAGGAGGGTAAACTAGGCTCTCCATATTAGAGAGAAAAATTATATAATATTTCAATTAGATAGTAACAGAAATGTGCATTTTTAATTTCTATATGTGTAATTTTTTAATTCAATTGAAAGTTGCTATATGTGATTTTTTTTAATTTTTATATGTGATTTTCTATTTAAGTATGACTTTTTATATGTGACTATTTAATTCATTTTTTTTGAAAGGTGTGACTATTTAATTCAATGTAACTCTTTATATAACACTTTTTAATTAAATTAAATAGTAATAACACAAGTAATAGAAACTCACATCCCCACAAAAAGAAAGAAAAAGCAAATGGGCTACCATTTATGTGTGATTAACTAAATAGGCAAGAAATTGGTACAATTGTGTGCATGATGACTACATAACTTGGCCATAAAAATGCATAAAGCATGCATTACATGAAGATGTGCCGTATTATTTTAAATTAGATATTGTTTGCAAGTAATTTTCTAAACATCCCAAATTTTTTTTTTAAGCTTTGGGCTCGGCTTAATTGAGTTTGGGCTCAGCCCAATGACTTTGGCTCAGAGGCAAGAAATTTCGGCCTAAGAAGGCAAGAAAGCTTCCACAAAAAAAAAAAAGAAGAGGAAATTAAAGATTATGCCCCTTCTTTTATTTTTACATCTTTTATACACCCCTTCCCTAAGATAATTGGAATTATACCATATTGAGTTGTAAATATACCCCATATTTTTTGATTATTTTTTATAGTAATAATTTAATTGTTATTTTTGTTTTAATTTTAAGTTTAATTTTAATATTAATTTATTTACTTATTAACCTATATTATATTATATATATAAAGACATACATATACATATAAAACCCTACCCCACTATGACAATCCGCTACCACTAAATCCTGCTGCCACTGCCACACTCCCACTCTATAGTTTGTACCCCTCTATAATCGTAACCCGCCGCCACCACCACTAACACCACTACCAGAAGCCGTCGCGCGCCCCACCACATGTTGCCTCCTGCCACCATACCACTGCTGCGAACAGTAGAAGCCAGCAGTCGTTGTTGCTGCTGCGTCTGAGAGACACTGCAACAGCGGCACTACTATTTGATATCGCCGCCGGATGTTTCCGACAACTCAACCTTCCACTACTACCACACGCCTCCTATCGGCCGTGCTCTCTACCATCACTGCGCTACCACCGTACTACAACCCATTTATTTTTCCCTCGTGCACTCATCTTCTTTATTTTAGTAACCAGAAGGCAATACCAAATGGAGAGTGCTTTGCTATGTACTTCTCCTTCCATTCATTCCAAAATCAAGCGTTCATCTTCGTCAATTCCCTGCCACTTTGTATTTCTGTTACCAAAGCGTTTAACTTAGATTTTGAATCTATGACCCTTTTAATTTATCTTTTAGGATGTCTGGTTAATCGTGTGGTTGAAATCTTTTGTGTTATTTTCAGTAGATTATAGTGATGCATTTGGACGGAATCTTCGCAGTTCATTTTGTTCCCAATTGCCCTTCAACAATTTCCTTATCAGTAGAAATGTTCCTGTTGAGTTTTTCATTTCTTTTTCCTATGGTTGTTACTATGCATTTATAACGTTTTTGTGCATTTTTTATGGTAACAGTGTTTTTATAATGATTGTTACTATGGATTTTTCAAATGTTTTCATTTATCGGGGTTGTTACTATCTTTCAGTTGCTTTTCACGCCTGTTTATTTTCCTATGTTACCACTCTCATTCTGTTATTTTCTTATGTTTTATGTTTTATAAGTTTGTTACCATTCATCGGGTTTGTTACTGTATTGTGGGATGAATTTTTTTGAAAATAGTGGTAACATTGCACTTCGATAGCTAACATGATTTTCACATGTGTTTTTTTTCCTATGTTACCACTTACGTTTTGTTATTTTCTTATGTTTTAAGAGTTTATTACTATTTATCGGCTTTGTTATCATGTTGTAGGTATGAATTTTTCTAAAAGAGATGGCAACATTGCACTCTGATAGCTAACATGATTTTCACATGGGAAAAAGATTGTTAAAATTAAATTTTCCTTTGATTTTTGGCAACATTATTTTTTAAATGTTACTCTCCCCCCCTTCTCTCCTTTTTTTTCCTTTAACTAAGTCGTAGAGTCCACCGCCACTGGGGTTGTTGGTGCTCATAGTTTGCCCGTGGTAGTTGAAAGAGGTGGCGGCAATGGTGAGGAGGATGATGACAAATTATAATAATTATTATTATTCTTAGTAAATTAATACTTAATAAAGTTAAGATTAATAAATCTCAAAAAAAAAAAAGAAAAAGCTTAATAAAGAATTGAATTTTAGAGCTTGTTTGATGCTTTTTATTTTACGAATTTATAATTTTACCTATTACTGATTTGACATTTAATTTGATAATTATTCAATTACAACCATATATTTTAAATCTTTTTACATTCTCAATACGCATTCTACCTCTCTACTCATTATAAATTTTTTACAATTTGACAAATAAAGAGCATGAAACAACCTCTTAATTAAAATTGAGTTGGGGTAGTTTTACAATAGAAAATAATATTTTTCTAACTCCTTTCAATCTAAGTGTATTTCTGAAAATATTATTAGAATGGGAGGTTTTATTAATTTTGATCACTTACCTTTAGGTGGGTAGATTAAAGTCTATCAACTCCTACATTACATGCCACATGAGATGCCATATAAGAGGGGGTAGACTTGATCAAAACTAGAGGTTTTATCCCGACTCTAGGGAGGACTTCTCTGCTAAAAGGGGCAAAAAATGAGCACCATGCCCGTCACGGATGTCATTCCGTCTTTTAACTCAAAGCATCCCATGCACCCCAGTTGGACAATCGACCAGATCGGAAGAGCACACGTGGAATCGCTCCAGATTCTCCGACCAAACAACCCAAAATTCCCCTTTCCCTCCTGAAATCTGTGGAATTACTCCAGATTCTCTTCCAAACTAATCTAATTTGTTCACGATTCGTCTAGCAAATGCGCCACACGCCCTCTCTTTCCCGTTTGGAATCGCTCCGGATTCTCCGACCAAACAACCCAAAATCCTCCTTTCCCTCCTGAAATCTGTGGAGTCGTTCCAGATTCTCTTCCAAACTAATCTTGTTCGTTCACGGTTCGTCTAGGATAGGCTTCACACGCCCTTAATTGCACAGCTATATAGCAGAGAGCTATCACTGTGGAATCGAGGTAGGGGCCTCCGTTGTATCTCGGTTGAGCAGCACCATACACTGATTCTTTATAGGTCATTTTCGTTCCTTATTTTTACCCTTAATTTTCCTTGCCTTTTCATTCATGTAGTTAGTTTTGTCAATTTTTAGCATGAAATTATAACGTTTAAACTTTTCTAGATGTAGAAAAAGAGATGAAATTTGGACTACAAGTACTTGTTCTAGCCTCATCATTTTTAGCAAAGCCAGACATGGTATTTATTTGTTAGCTGAAGTATAATGGATTGTAATGTATTGTAATGTGTTCTTATGTTTTCTTGGGTGGTAGGCTATGGGCTGTGGGAATGTGAGAGGTCAAAAGTAAGTTTTATGGTTTGTCTCTGTGTGTTCATTGATAGATGTGAATAGGGGAAAAAAGAAGACTGAAACAGCATTTCAGATACTTTTAAATCATGATATAGTCAAAATTTTACTCATGTTCCCATTATGATGCTCCCTAATTCTGCTCCTGTATTTATGCCAAATGAGTTAGTAAATTGGCATACTAACATTCTTGACATTCTTTATTTGGAATATTGAATCTACTTAATGTTTGCCGAATATTAGGCTTGATTAGGCAGTAATAACTAGTTTTTTTAGCCAATTGCTTTCTTAGCATTCCTGCTAAACGTGCTACTACAGTTAACTAGTCTGATAATTTATTTAATTCCTAAGCAACCTGTTTTTAAGTTTCATTTTGTAGGATTTGGTGAAATACTTCAGGTTACATAAATTCACTTTCATGCATGTTCTTTTGACAGTGCTTTCCCATAATTATTGATGTTGGAACAAATAATCAGAAGTTATTGGATGACGAGTTCTCCATTGGATTGAGGCAAAAAAGAACTATTGGCCAGGTTTTGAGATTTACCTTTTATGTTGATTTTGAAATCAATTTTATAATTTTATTATTGACCAAGTTAACTGCATTCTTCTTGGTTATCAGTGTTTCTGTTTTTAATACAGGAATATGCCGAGCTTCTCAATGAGTTCATGTCTGCAGTTAAACAGAACTATGGGGAGAAAATCCTAGTACAGGTAAAAGGGATTTTCCTACATTGCATCTGTTAATTTGCTTGTTTGCTGCCATCAACCTGAAATTCGTCTTACATTTCGTAGTTTGAAGATTTTGCAAACCACAATGCCTTTGAGCTACTTGCTAAATGCCGCAGGAGTCATCTTGTGTTTAATGATGATATTCAGGTATTTTTTTAGATGTGTTCTTTGGTTGAGATCTTTTTATTGCTTTCTGTTGTAAAACTTCACTCTTTTTGCATCTTTGAAATTTATCGGTGGGACTTTAGCAGATCATACTTTCTTGTTCCTGGGTGCTGGAGAGGTTTGCTACAATTAATATTCTTTGGGCATGGATTTCTAAGCTCTAAAATCCCAAACATCTTTCTATAACTCACTCTTTTCTTAAAGTATAAAAAATATTGCCTATTCCCAACTTTTCGCCAATCAAAAGTTTAAACAAGAGCAAACTTTGCTTTTACATTGAAAATGTTTCACCTATCAAGACCAATCAAAAGTTTAAACAAGAGCAAACTTTGCTTTTACATTGAAAATGTTTCACCTATCAAACAAGAAGTAGAAGTCGGTCTTCTCGTAAACACAACTGCGCCTCCGTTATTTTGACTTCTGCAATTTTTCTTCATAATTAGTTTGAAATAGCATGTAAAGATTGAAATTGGTAGCATAAATCTAGAAATCAGCAACGTGAATTACAAAAAATCAGCAATGATACCCATACAAAAGCATTTTATTGAAACTTGGAGCTTTCTTCCTCCGTGAAAGCTCCATATAGTCTTTCTGCTCTTTTATCTCTCTGCAAATCTGTATAAACTGACCTTGAAGTCAGGTGCCATTCTTTGGATACAGTTATGTAATCCAAATTTAATTTCCAAAGTACGAATGAGGTCTGGACTGTAATGATAATGAGGGTTCAAGTAGTATGCTGCAGCATGTAATCATCTATGTAGCTGGAGTTCAAATAGGAGTATGATAAACTAATTTACTTTTTCTTAACATGTTTAAAAGTATTTTGTATTTTGATTTTGGCACAATTCATTAACTCTTAGATAAATCCTATTGCTGGGAGACATATCGGAGTCCACCATCCTAAGAACTTTCACCGGTGGCATTACACCCCTTAAACATGAGACAACATTTTGCCAAAAACCTCAAGCTTTCTCAGCAATTTCATCAATTTAAAGACTTAATCAACTATTTTTAAAAAATTTGAGGTGTCAATAGAGTAAAAAACACTGTTCCTTTAGGACTATTCACTAAAAAACTGCAAATGAGTCTTCTCTTTTTATCTTACGAGCCATTCAACATTATTGTACAACCAGTTTTCTTCCTCTCTTCTCTATACCTTTAAGTAAGTTTAAGGTTCTAGTCACTTCTTTCTTTAAAAAAGTAACTCTAATTTCATGATAAGATGGTGGCTTCAATCCGATCCGATATCTCCCAATCATCCTTGCAAATTCAAGATAATTCACACAATTAAAAGGAATAGAATTTCTCTAAGAAAACCTGGCAATATGTGACAAAAGCCTCACATTGCTCCTTATTAAAACTTGATTCACATTTGATTGCTTAGATTTTGCATGAAACTGCTTCATGGCCATGATACCCTTTCCTTTAGGATATCCTGCTCTCTGAATCATTGCATCTTTACTGTTAGAATCATAGTACAGTTTTCTCTTTCTCAAAGCATTTTGATTTATAAAAGTTAACTTTGTAGCAGAAAATCCTCTAGGAAAATTATTTGCTCAGTTATATGTGTGCGTTAACTAAATTATTTCAAGTTTATAACTATTGCTTCTGCTTGTGTTTGAGAAGACATTCTTTTAGATGTTTATTTATGTTTTCACGATAACAGTTTTCTACTTGCATGTTACGCAGATTTTTTGCTGTTCGGTGGGCGCAAGGACTTGGGTGCATTTTCCAACCATCAATATAATTGTATTTTCATCACCAAAATTGGTTCTTCTTCGTTGATGGGGTGATTATGATTATGCCGTGTTGCTGGCTCCACAAATGAGCACTCATAGCCAGTGGCAAAGATGCATATACTGCTGCATGATACTATGATACGAAGTTCAATGGTTTTGGGATAATGGATTAAGAAGCTTGTTGTTTTGTGTATATAGACAAGCATGTTCTGGCTGATTTTGCTCATCCACGTTGGTTACTTCTTCTTTGGCTACATAAGCCAAACTTGATGTGTAGCATAGTTAACATGTCTCATGACAAAATGTAAAGGTTTCATGTAACTAACATTATCAGAACATTCTTTTGCTATCATATTTGCAGTGGGACTATTTTTTATTTCATGATTTTGCGTTTTTCATACGAAGTTTTATATAGTAGGCTTTTTGCTTTTAATCTCATATGACTCTAGAATACTTGTATTATAAAAGACTAAATCTCAAGCATCTACACATTGTTTTTTTTTTTTTGACAATGCCTTTACGTATTACTCATTCTTCTCGATTGAATGTAAAAAGGGATTTTATAATACGTTCGTATAATGAAAAACCTATGTTATGGTAATCATTATAGCAATATATATCTATTGAGTGTGCAACACAAATTTTAAGTGTATTTTTTTTGAGTTCACAAAGACGATCTTAATAATAATATATTCTTATATTTTTTATACCGAAATGAACTTAATTTTGTTAAGCTCTACATATATTCTCATAATAGGTGGTAAACAATTTTTTTGTCATAAAAAAAAAAGAAAAAAAGAAAAAAGAAAAGTGGTAAACAATCTTTTAATAAATAAGAGATAAGTGAAGGACAAAATTGATATATTATATTAGAACGTATCTTATTTATATTATTTAATCGAGCCCTATAGTTGGTGCAGTGCGGGACGGTACACTAGTGTAAATAACTCAAAAAAAGCGGGGGGACCAGAACCGAGAATTTCAATTGTCCACCGATCACCGGTCACTATAGCGCAACTGAGCTTTAAATGGTACCCATAACCTAATGGCCAAGAAACGTTTTCTTAGCGAGTCCCTTTTGTTTACCAGGAACAGAAAAATAGAGAGGGAAGGGGGGAAAAAATTTCCCAAAGCCACTACCGTTCACGTACACAAAAGGCACGCCCGCACCAATTCACCATTTCTAGGGTTTTACAAACAAAATTGTACCTCAGTTTTCACCCCACATGGTGCTGCCCAGTTTTAATTTTTTCTTTTCTTACAGTTTGAAATGATTTTCTTAGTCCAATTACTAATAATTTGTTTTGCCCTCTCCTACCTGTCAAAATTAGCTACCCGAATTATTCCTTCCCACCAAATAAGATTTTCACTTTTTTGGAAAAAAAAATTTTTTTTCTAATTTTTTTTTTAATTTATTGAGGTTTAATTTTGCGAATTTTTGGTTAACCCAATTGCCAATTTGGGGGGTTTTGTGGGATTTGCTTGTTTCTTTGCTAAGTTTTTGGGGGTTCGAAAGGCATGAACTTTGAGGGGCTTTAGGTGGGTTTTAAGGGAAGATAAACAGTTCGTTTCTTTTATTTTAGAACAGAAATCTCCTCTAACTTTAAAGCGAAACAAGTTAGGGAAGTCAAGTATGATCTCAGAGAAGCCTGCTTGGATTAGGCATGGAGGGACACAAATTTTCTCGGTGGACATTCAGCCTGGAGCCCTCAGGTTTGCCACTGGAGGTGGCGATCATAAGGTATCGCTTCCTTTTCTTTTTTCCTTCTAATTTCCTAGTCTTAGTGTTTTATTTTCATAATTAATGTGCTTGCTTGGTAGCAAGAAAATTTGCTAAATGCTTAAAAAGTTGTGCTAAGTTGGTAGTAATCCCCTTAACTTATGAATTCCATTTATCATTGTCGTTTCTTTGTGGCAAATACCCCTTATTCTTAATTCTTGTGCAAATGTATTTTGTTTGATTCTGAAAAGTTATGGATTATACATTAATTTTTTCACCGTGGCATTGCAAACCAGTGCTTCTCGAAACTCTGCAGTAGTGCTTAATATTCAGCAGTTAAAAGGATTTTATGCAGAATTCATGATTTGTGAATTATATCAACAACCTGAATTCTAGATATGACCTGGACTGTAGTTGAACCAGTTTCTTTCTCTGTGGGAAATTCATCCTATCTGGGTACAGAGTGCTGAAGTTGTTACTTCTGTAAGCTGTTAACATCAATAATCAGAAATGGGTGCCCAGCAATACCCTTAAGGACCCCCCTTTTTTGAATTATAATGCGTCTTTCATATTTAATGGCTATACTCTGGCTTGTATTTACACCCTTTCCTCGTGACAAAATATCAGTTCTTTTTGTAATTTGGTCTCATTTTATCCTCATTTCTTATAGAGAAAAAATGTTCTCTGTATCATGTCACAGGTTCGCATTTGGAACATGAAATGTGTTGGCAGGGAATTGCAAGCTGATGATTCAACCCCAAAACTTCTAGCGACTCTGCATGATCATTTTGGATCAGTTAACTGTGTTAGGTGGGCTAAGCATGGACGATATATTGCATCAGGATCTGATGACCAAGTTATTCTTATTCATGAGAGGAAGCCTGGTTCAGGAACCACAGAGTTTGGTAGTGGAGAGCCTCCAGATGTTGAGAATTGGAAAGTTGCCATGACATTGAGAGGACACACGGCTGACGTGGTAATAACATTTTTATTAAATATCAAATAACTTAATAATATTCACTTACCTTACTAATACTGTTCAGTTTTTGGGATATGCAACTTCTAGTTATCTATATGACTCCATGATCACGGACAATAGATTACTCAATCATTCACCTTGATGCTTGAAAATTTCGGTATATTAACGAGTCACATTGATCCTATCATGGATGCTGTAATCAGAGTTGCTTTTGTTCCATGCCTGAAGTAGGTGGATCTTAACTGGTCTCCGGATGACTCAATATTGGCTAGTGGGAGTTTAGATAACACAGTTCATATTTGGGACATGAACAATGGCATCTGCAAAGCTGTTCTTCGGGGTCACTCCAGTCTGGTCAAAGGTGTTACATGGGATCCGATTGGTTCCTTCATAGCAAGTCAATCAGATGATAAGACTGTCATTATCTGGCGAACAAGTGACTGGAGCCTTGCTCATAGAACTGATGGGCACTGGGCAAAATCGGTATGTGTAAAGTTAAATTATAGACTATTCAATTTTTGTTGTTTCCTTATATGCTGTTCATGATTTCATGTACTTTCAGCTGGGTTCCACCTTCTTCAGACGACTTGGATGGTCACCTTGCGGTCATTTCATAACTACAACTCATGGTTTTCAGAAGCCAAGGCATTCTGCACCTGTTCTTGAGAGGGGGGAATGGTCTGCCACTTTTGACTTCTTAGGACACAACGCTCCTATTATTGTCGCTAAATTTAATCATTCTATGTTTAGAAGGAATCCTTCCAATGCTCAGGACTTAAAAAGTGCTTCTCCCGGTTGGAGTAATGGTTCCTTGAAGACTGAAGGAAAAGATCTACTGCCATATAATGTTATTGCAATAGGAAGTCAGGACCGCACCATAACTGTGTGGACAACTGCAAGCCCTCGTCCTCTCTTTGTGGCCAAGCATTTCTTTAGTCAAAGTGTTGTGGATTTATCATGGTAAGTTTGCTCTTCAATGTCTACAATATTTCAATCCTGAATATGCTGTTTATGCTCAAGATACATGCTTGTTTTTCTTCTTCCCGGGCTACACTTTTTTACATTTTGAATTTTTTCCCCTTGTAAACACAGGAGTCCTGATGGGTATACACTGTTCGCATGTTCTTTGGATGGGACAGTATCTAATTTTCATTTTGACGTAAATGAACTTGGATATAGGTTAAGTGATGAGGAATTAGATGAGTTAAAAAGAAATCGGTACGGTGATGTAAAAGGTCCACAGGGAAACTTGGCTGAAAGTCCGGGGCAACTGTTACTTGAGACAGCATCTGCAAAGCAAACCCCAAGCGGAAGGTTGGCTTTTGACAGTCAAACATCTGTAAAAGCTTCTACTGATTTAGAGGCAACAACAAAGATTAAGAAGGCTCATGCTAATGCTGGGAAGAATACCGAGGGATCTATGATTGATGGGTCAAATAAATTGGGACCTTCTGCTCGGATGTCTAGTCCTGTGAAGCAAAAAGAATATAGACGACCTGACGGTCGAAAAAGGATAATACCTGAAGCAGTTGGAGTGCCTTCCCAACGTGAAATATTGCCTGTTGATGGTCAGTGTGAAGCCTCTGAATTTCCCATGACATCTATAGATCACAGGAAGGCTGAGAATAGGGTGATACATACTGACAGCGCTAGAGAAGAATCTATCAGGAAAGCATCAAATGCAAGTGCAGACATGAGGGAGCGCTCTGATGTCACAGCTAGAGCTACTGTTTCCGAGAGTCTGGTCATTGAAAAGGTTCCAGAACCTCTGGGTAAAGATGGAGTCGTTAATGTTGAACACACTGGCCATGGTCCTTCTGGTGGTACCATTTCAATAAGAATATCTGATGGGAGTGAAGGGGGAGAACGAATACCAGTTTGCTTGGAAGCTCGTCCTAGAGAACATGCCATAAATGACATTGTTGTCCCAGGAAGTTCTTTCATGATGAAAGAAACAGAACTTTCTTGCATGAGAGGGTCTCAAACTCTGTGGTCTGATAGGATTTCTGGGAAGGTCACAGTTTTGGCTGGAAATGCTAACTTTTGGGCTGTTGGGTGTGAAGATGGATGCCTGCAGGTTAGTCTCATATTCTTCATCATTTCAGATTACAGTGCATATGTATCAATTTTCTAAAAAAGCATGCTGGTCACTTTATCTACAACTAATGAAAGTGACTGACTTGTTTTTCGATCGCAGCATATCTTTCAAGCTCTTCAGTGCCATGGTTCCCATAAATAAATTCAGTTTTAAGTTCTGAAAGTTCTCCTTTTCTGGTTATGTATGCTCACCCTTGCCCCCACTTTTTTGTTTTGGGGGTGGGGGTGTGTGATGAAATGATGCCACGTGGTAGTTCATAAACTAATTTGGTTCGTAGACAAGATTCCAAACATATTGAGTATCTTGCAACCTCTTGGGTGCCATAGTTCCCATAAATAGATGCAGTTTCTAGTTCTGAAATTTGTCCTTTTTATTTGTATGTTTGCTCCCGCAATTTAAGCTTTTCTTACAACCTGCACATTAAGTGCTTGTTCTCTCAAGGTTTTTTCCTGCAAAAAAGCTGGTCAACAAGTTGAACCTCAATATCAATCACATATCATCTCCTTTCCACATTTCCCTATAATCTCTCTCCACTCCTCCACCACACATTCGATCTCCCAAAAACAATTTTTCAAAAAGTCAACTTTCATTTCATCTAGAGCTAACAAGCCCTAAATTATATGTCAGCTTCACTAGAATTTCCCTTCTCCCTTATCCTTTTGCATTTTATCCATCACCTTAGATTGTCCTTTTATATGAATAGTGTATGCTATTCTCTATTTGTTTAGATCTGACGATGTTTCAAATGGGTAATGATGGATCTCTGCTGTATCTCATTAAATTCTGAAAATGTCTAAATGTTTCTAATGGCCCGGGAAGCACAGACATGCCTCCACTGGCAAAAGAGTTGGTATCCAACTGCTGGAAGGCATGTCTGATTTCTTCTTGTCTTATTTTTTTAATTTTTATTTATTTATTTTTACTTGGTCAGATACTTTGCCAGTCCTTGCAGGCGTATTAAAAATAATAAAAAAGGACTAAACATAAAGAACTAACTGGTTTACGTCATCTACGACAGCAAAACTGAAGTGGTGGTTGATCGCGGGTTTTGGTGTCAATGCTGGTGTGTATCAGTGGCATCAACTAGGGTTGTTGGTTTTTGAAGTATGTTCGTTGTGGTGTTAGGTGTATCTGAAACCCTAGATTTTGGTTTTGAAGGGTGTTGGTTGGAGCTCTGGATGCATTTGAACCCCTAGTGGAGAAAAACTGAGCACAAACTCTTTTCATGTGAACCTCGAAACACTGAATTCTACTTAACATGAAAAGAAAAATACGTTTTTCTCTTATTACCTGTATGGTCAATTTCTGGGAAATGAAAGAAAGCAGGTCAACAGTCTGTCTTTTTCGTTTCCCTAGCAGTTCAACTCGAAAGTCACAACTTGACTCCCAGTTTAATTACAGATGATGAAACACATTTGAACTTTACCTATTGACTCTTAGCTGTTCTGTCATTTTTTACCCAAAAAGAAAAACATTCTTAACTTTTATTTGTTCTACTAAAAGAAATTTAGAAAATCTGTTACTATAATCAACATCTCGCAGAATGAGCACTTCTCCAAAGAACTGAGCGACGCCATGTCTGTGCTTCCTTGCCCCTGGTTACTTTGCTTGTTAAACCGCACAAAATTAGTCTGTTTTGGCCCTGTCAGACTGACTTAGGAGTGACGGAAACACTTGAATTTCTGTATTCCTGGATATCCGTGCCCCAATTTATTATTATTATTATTTTTTATTTTTTGTGTTGTGGGGTTGGGGGGGTTCGTTTCCATTTCAGAACATGTATACCAGATTAATCAAAAAACCACACTGCATTAAATGATAAATATAATGGAGCTGAATCTGTTGACAAATGTATCCCAAACTGTAAAGAACTTTCTTGTTTGAAAATGAACACTCTTAGAAAGATTGTTTACGTCCTTTAGCAGCAAATATAGAAACTAAATTGAATTAAGCATATTAGCATTAACAGGCATTATGATTTTGTCTCTTCAAGGAATTAATGAACCTTGTGGTTGTCCCGAAATTTTCATCCTGTGTTAAATAAAAATTGCAGATTGTGCATTGTTTCACTTAATCTGTCTTTTTGTAGATAGATATTTTACCAGAATTCATTTATTAATTGTTAAGTTAGGGCAATATTAATGTAGGGGTAAAAAAAGCTTGGGGGGAAAGCAGGGGGAAAAAAACTAATTTCCAAATAATGTGTAGGGCGAAAAACTGGGGGGGGGATGGGTAGTTGGGTTTTTTTGCGTTGCGTTTTCTTTTAACGTGTCATTTTATTATCTCATGCAAATGGCATGGTTTTTCACATTTTTTAGTTTTTTATTTCCTATTTAACAATATATTTTATTAAAACATTTAAATTCGACACGTGTCCTAATTTAATTGGTTTCAACGTGCATTTGTGATACAAGAAAGGAAGGTGCTAATATTTAAATGAGGAGCTCATTTACCCATTTCCGCACCCCAAAAAAATAATATTTTACACCCCAATTGTTATACACTATTTGAGGGTTTTTTTTTTTTTTTTGGTTGGGTTTAGTTTTTTTTTGGGGGGGGGGGTTTTTGGGGGGTGCGCTGGGGCAAATTTGGGTTTCCCCCCAACATTAAACTTGCTCTTGTACAA